>JAHBCN010001214.1:0-126509 GCA_019359885.1 Listronotus oregonensis | reverse complement strand
AAGCTCACCTTGTAGCATTTTGCCCCCGTAAAGGTTCTAAGAATTTGGGGTTTTTAGAGGAACACCAAAGAATTTATTAATGTAAATTAAATTTAAAAACCTTGTATGTATCCAATACATTTATATTAGGCCAATATCATTTTTTTTTCTTTTTAAATGGAACATTATTTTTAATTTTAAAATTAATAAATTAATATTGTCATAAAAATGTATTGTAAATATATGAAGGAAAGTACTTCATTCAAAGATTGTAGGGGAAAACAATAAGTATCATATAATAACAATAAATAATAGACATATTATTTCAACTTATAAAAAAAAAGCATTTAAATCTAATAAATCAAATTTAAAAAAAAAAAAACCGGGAATATTTCAACATAAAGACTACATTTACCAGATTTTTTGTGTAGTATACATCAGTGAAACCAAAAGACTGTTTAATGTTGGGGGTTAAAAAAAAAATAGATCAAACAACCATAGTCATTGGCAAAAGTAAGATTAAAAAGGGGGGTTTTTATACAAAATACCTGAAAATATTAGTAAACACAGTGTAGATATTCCCGCTTCTAGAACCCACGTTTTCGGGAAAAACCTTTTTAAACTTTAGGCATCTTCATGACACCAATTAGTATATAAGGGGTAGCTGTAAGAACAGATCTTTGTATCATAAAAGAAAAGAAAACATCCTTAGGATCTAAATTTGTTGAACTTGAGATTGCATTTTCTTGAACAGCAACATCAAGAATTTTAAATGATTGCCATTCTTTTATTTTCTGCACATTGTCCCTCATAAGGAATCTCTAAAAATTACCATAGTGCCTAGACATTAAGAACTTATTGATCTTCCAAGTTTTCCATTCTTAAAATGGATTTATACGGGATCAAATCCACATTTAGATTTTTTTTATTTTCCAGCGCCAAACCAAAACAAATTTTGGGGTTAAATTTTCATCAAGAAATATCAAAAATAAAAAAACTCACAATAACCTAAAAACCCCGACAAAAAAACTAAAAAATCCACCTACTTGATAAAAAATCTGTTTTTGCCAGCCCGATCTGTGAAACTTCGCCAACGGTTCATTTGACGACCCCCCATCATGTCAAGTTGGTGATGTAAAGGGTTTATAACCAAAATTTTTTTTTCCCCCTTTGGATTGATTAAAAGGCCTTTTTGTGTATAAAAAAAAATTCAAAACAAATACTAATAAGTGGTAAGGTATTTATTAACATGGACATATTTAACAAGGGGTGTCTATAACTCAGGGATAAAAGAACAAATAAAGTGAAAAGTTGGGTTCCTGTCCAAATGTACTGTAAAATGATGCATGAAAATTGCACCCCATGTTGATATATATATTGGGAGTTGATAGAGAAGAAGCTAAATTGGCTAATTTCTTAAAGCCGAAGCCTAAAAATTCCTATAAAAGAGCGACAGGTCGCTTACAGCGTGTCGATGGGTAATTATTTAGAATCGCACCCCCCACCTATTTTTGGCCATAGAAAATCGAATAATAGAGATATTGACATATTTTTTTTTATTTTGTACTATTTTACGGCGGATTTACGAATTTTTAAAACAATTTTCGGTGTTAATTTTTATTTTGGAAATAAAAAATTGGGTATTTTTCAAGTTTTTTCGTCAATAAAATGCATCCATTAAGTTTAGCAATTTCTAGTAATTTGTTTCATATTCTCTGTGTAAAGAAAATATTTAAAAAAATATATAAATTTTTGGATTTTTCAAATATTTTTTTAAACAAAAAATTTTTTGTCGAAAAGATATTTTTTATTTTTTGAAAAAATTAATTTATTTTTAATGAAAAGCATAAAAATATTTGAAAACTCAAAAAAAATTTAATCATGTTGATTTTACATCCCAAAAATGTGGGGCCGCGATTACAAACAATTACCTGTCAATGGACAAGACAAGAAAGGTGTTTTGGGGAGTGGGATCATTATTAAGGTAGTGACTTTTTTGTATTACTCCCAATATTTATGAATGTAGGCACTACATTTCTTGATAAAAGAACATGTTTTTTAGCATGTCTATCCCCTTTCCCAAAAGAATAATCGTACAAGTGCTCAAAAGATCGACAACTTATAAATAGAAGACTGAAAATTTGGCGCATGATATTTGTAGGACATCTTGTTATATGGGGAAATAACTTTCAATTGTGCAAAAAACAGCGGGAAAAGGGGGTGAATATTTCATTGAAACGTCCCGGTGCCATTCGGGCAAAATTGTTTTTTTTTGTTGACACTGTTAGTAACATCTGGTCTATCTGGGTTTAAAGCTTGGTTTTGTGAACAAAGAAAATTATTTGGCGATTTTTACAATGTCTAATTTTGTTGAACAACAAGTGCAAAATTTTGTTTCTGAAAAAATTTCTTGTGCCGAAAAGTTCAGAATGCTAAAAAAGCATTCAGCGATGAAAAGATGTCGAAAAAAATGTAAGGGGTATAAGGACTTAAAGGGGCCAAGAACATGCTACTGATTTGGAACGCTCTGGGGGACCATAACATCAATGAGGTAACACATAAAGAAAGTGGGGTTTATGCTTTAAATCAACGATTTTCTTTAGACCTTGTAGATATGGTAAATATATCTTGGGTGATTCAAGCATTTAAAAAGATCTTCGAAAAGTGAAATCACGTTTGGTCCAAATTTTCCAATTTCGGAAAAAGAACGACGCGGGAAGTCTTTAGACATGCTTGCCACTATCAGGACTTAAAAAAGCATTATTACTGGGGAGGATGGATCATAAAGCCCGGAAAGAACCGACCAATATGAATCCGTGGGGGAACGACGGCCACAAAATAATAAAAAAGTTAAAAAAAAAGGTTTGTTGACGTTTTTTTTCGATTATGGGTGTAGTGACTATAATTTCCCCTTTCCCCCCGACCAAACAGTCAATAGGGGGTATTATTTGAATGTTAGTCGTTTGCGAAGGCCATTCGCAAGAAAAGGCCCGGGAAATTGTGGCGAGACAACTTTTGGTTTTGGCATCAATAATGCACCATCTCTCACTGCATTGGTTATCACCCCGGGGATTGCCTGTTTAAACCCCTGTGACTTCTTATTCAAAACTAAAAGACCATCTCAAGGACGCGTTTTGGGTTGATTAAAGAAATTCAACGTAATTGGATTGAAGGCCTTACCTAAAAAAAGACTATTAGGCATGCATGGAGGACTAAGAAAGTTGGCCCAAAGGGATTTTATTGGGGGGGGTTATTTTGAAGGGGATTAAATAGTTAATATATAATACATAAAGAATTTTCAATTTATAAAAAATCACCTTAGTTTTTGATCACAGTAGTACATTTTTATATACCGTTTAATTTATTTATTGTGGTTGGAGGACAAAAAAAGTTGATTTAATTTTGTCAAACATTGTTTTTCGATTTTGAATTTTAATATTTTTCAAAATTAAAAAAAATGGTTGGTTATAAATTTTCAATACTCGCCAATTGACATGTTCGGCGGCCCCAAAATACCGTTTTCCAAAATTTTTTTAATAAAAAAGGAGGAACTCAAAATGAACCCTTGGTTTTCGGGCTAATTTTTTCGGGGCCCCTTTTTTGGGGAAAATACTTATCAACACAAATGTTTTGTACTATAAAAAATAAAAAATGGAAGTCCATGAAAAGAGTATTATTAAAACCAAAATCATTGTCTAGTATCTTTAAACAAACAAAAAAAAATAGTTTGACGCTAATTCATTGTTTATAAAAAATTTTTTTTTTGTAAAAAAAAAAAGTCATTCATTTAAGAAATTTTTTATCCACTTCATAAATTTTTAATTGCAAAAAAAAATTCGTTCTGATTTTTTTATTGTTTAAAAGTGAGTTTCATTTAGGGGTTTGGGTTCTATATCCCAACATTGCCTAAAAAAACTGGCTTATATTAAATTTATTTTTTTTTATATAGACAAAATATGCCTGATTAACATTATTTAATTGATCAGATAACCTGGCAATTTTAAAAAATTTTTTGCAGGCTATGAGGCAGATATTAAAGAAAGTGCAGAGTAAATGTTTATGAGAAAAAAAAAATTCCCATCAGCAAGATATTGAAGATCTTGAGACAAAATAGTCTTTTGGAAGCTCAAAGTAAGTGTTTAGACTTGGCCTTTTTTGATTTTTACCTGATTTTTTTTATTTCGCAAAAATTTTAAACAATGATTAATTGAACAAAACGACTAATTAGTCAGGATACGCGGTTTATGATAATAATGATGCGATCAATTAAGAATACACATGGGCCCTTTGCATGTTTTGTAAAAATAAAAATATTTTAACAGATAAGATCAAAGGTTATCCATTAACATACCCGATTAAGTTATTGTCGAGTTCAGGGTCCTATAGGATTTTTTTATAGATAGTTCAGTTTTTTTTCTATTCTCCTATTTCCAGGGGTTTTGTCTAAGAGCTAGAGTCGAAAAATCATCGTCATCAATAATATGGAGTTTCTCCGTAAAACATGTTCATTTAGTAAATTTTTTTTATTTATACCCTATTATAGGCCAATTTTAAAAGAAATTTTTAAAAAAAATTATTAGGGTTGGATTAACTGCCCCGGTTTTTTATTTAGGGAAAACAAAAAAACGGGCAAAATTTTTAAATTAAAAACCCCATTTTAACCAATGGGCAATAAAAAAAAAAAATAACGTTTCCAAATTGTTTTTAAAATAGGTGTTTAAAACAAAAAAAAAATTTTTAAAAATTTTTATGAAAATTTTTTTGTTCATTTCATTTTAATAAAATTTAAAACTTTAGAATAAAAATTTTTTCTTTTTTAAAAAGAAATACCTTTAAAGCCATTTGATTTAGTTTATGGCAGTATTTTGTCATTATCGTAATTCAAAGTAAAAAATTATAAAATACTTGAGCAATATTTTCTTGATTTACCAACTGATTAAAATTTGACAATTTTATGTTTTTGGAGATAATAAATTTAATTTTTTAACAACTTTTTAAATAATTTAATATATGGTAGGTAATAAAAAATGATTTGATTCAGAATCACACTCATTTTACACAATTGTGTTTCAATTTATCAGTTGTTGATTGTTGTATGGGCTAAAATAGGAAATTAATTAACTATTTTATTTCAGTTCGAACCTTAGAGAAGGCGAAATCAACTGGTGTTTTTGACAGCGATTTAGCCATGAAAGAAGCTTTATACAATGAAACGGAGTCTGATACATCGGATATGGAAGGATCGGTACATCATAGACGGCCAAAGAAGTTAAAATCTTTTCATTAGCTAATGAACTTAAGTAATAATAACTAAGAGAAACATTTATGTCAAAAATGTTATCAGAACTTTATTACGCTTGGTTTTAAGGTCCATAGAAAGGTCTTTAGGTCTGTTTCAGTGAAGTGAAATTTCTATGGAATGGACACAGCGCACATTGAAGTTATTATAAACAAGGCGGTGGCCACGGACCGTTGCACAGCTACCGTTTCGAAGTATTTTTTCTCATCTGAAACGAGACTTAGAATACTGCATATTGGCCTTTATAAAACTAATCAAAGCATAATAATCATTATTTATGTCGACGTTATATCCTTTGTGGATAAGATAAATGGTCTAGTATTTTTTTAATATAAGTCATAACAAGTTCCAAAAATAACGCTAGTTAATATATTTGTTTTAATATATTTTCTTATTGTCGAATATTTATTGCAATTCATATAGTGATTTCTGTTATAATTTTGAAATATTATAGAAGTAATTTTAAACATAATATTGTAGAATTCTCGTATGTATTGATACGCCTTGTGAAGTTAAAATATTGTAATATATATATATATATATATATATATATATATATATATATATATATATATATATATATATATATATATATATATATGTATATACATTTATTAGATATTGCTAAAAAATATTGCTTTTGAGTTTGTAGATTTTTTTATAAGAAGTAAAATGATGTTGAATTAGGGATTAGAAGGAATTTGTTAAAAGTCTTAAACATTTTTCTAATTATTGACTTCTTTATAAATTCCATTGCCTTCAATATTTTGCATATAAAAAAATTATATATTTTTAATGCACATCGTTATATTTATTTGTATCAGCATGTATTATAGGGTTTACCCACAACCTTCTAGGCTTTTTTAGTTATATATGTCTGCCCCATTGTTAGTGAGGTATTTTTTTAGAGTTCAAAAATATCCAATTTTTATTATAAATATCAAAATATCAGATATTTAAGATATATATATATATATATATATATATATATATATATATATATATATATATATATATATATATATATATATATATATATATATATATATATATATATATATATATATATATATACAGGTTATTGGTAAGTAGAGGCGAAAAATGAAGATCTGAATTAATCCTTTAATTTTTAATTGAAAACCAAGAATACTTTTTTTGTAAATTTTCCTTCCTTTCCAAGATATTTCACTATAAAGTTTAGCCAAAAAAAAAAATTTTATCGCATTGTGTGTGTCGCTAATCTTAGCTTTCAAACTATTCAGTATATGAAATCAAGTTTAACCTTTGTCAAAAGTTAGATACTTGTCAATTTGTTATTGGAAAAATCACAAGAAAATGGAGTTCACTAACGAAGAAAATGGTGATATTGTTTATGTGTATGGGTATAACATAATAATTATTTAGCGTGTACACCAAAGTGTCAAACTTTTGACAATGGTCAAACTTAATTTCATATGACGTAATAGTTTGAAAGCGCCAACTAAGATTAGTGACACCCACAATGTGATTTAAAATTTTTTCTTTGACAAAACTTTATGGTAAAATATCTTGAAAATAAAGGAAAATTTGCAAAAAAAGTATTCTTGCTTTTTGATTCAGAATTAAAAAATTAATTTAGATGTTTATTTTTCGCCTTTACTTACCAATCACCCTGTATATCCATTTTGTTAATAAACAGTTATATTCTATAAATACAAAAGTTATTTAATGCTTCTTAAATACACAATAATGAAGTTAAATCGTTTCTGCACTTTGTCAATTACTATTTTGGTAAAAAATCATGGAATAAACACAAAAAAACTTACTCTTTCGTAACGAAATTTTTCTGACACGTCTGACGCTATTAATGCCGGCAGAAGTGTTGCCATTTATGGATTAAAACTTACTATTCGGGGGTATGTTTTAACTCTACTCCAATGCCATTTACATTTGGGAAGTAGAAATACAGTACATATCAAAAATTACTTAATAACATAAAATTTTTGAACCATTTTTGTATTGATATATATTCATTGATATATATCCTCGAACCCTGATTTTTTTAGATATTTATTCTGCCACTTCTTAAAAATATTCCATTATGTATATTTAAAACTACATCTACCAAAACCCTGCCTCCGGCCAGAACTTTTGGTACAATAATATTGCTAATTATAAGCCTACATTATTACCTGTTAACTTACTTAATTCTTAATTTTTAAAAATAAAATTTCACCCAATTCTTTTTTAATTTTTAAAGAAAATTGTAGTTTAATAATGTACATACATAAGGCATTGTGTTATATTATCGAATTTTTGATTGTCTTTAACAAAAAAAATTAGAAGTTTTTCGGTTTAGTTATGTATCTTAAAAATGATCCTTAGTATGTATTCACTATGGAAACTATTTATATCATGATACAAAATACTACATTATGCTTATTTGCGGAGTTTCAAACCAGTAGTTAATGAACTGCAAATGCCATATATTTTCATAATAAAACTTTTTGAACACTGGTGGAAAATTGTTTTTAGTAATATACATTAGAACATTTTTAAGACTATAGTGTTAAAATCAAACTGCAATATATGCTATTGTAGAAAATTGTAATAAGTACTTCCTTCTCTTCTTCGTTAAACATTGATGAAACTGGAACAATTATTGGTGCAAACTTAAGGGGAGTGTTAGATAGGATTACTTGATTAGATATAATATAGATATAATTTTAATTAAAAAACTTTTTTGTAAAAAAAAATGACATTTAAAAAGAAAAGGCTTTTTTCCTCAATGGAAGGGTGCAAAATGGTGCAACTTTAATTCAGAAGTCCAAAAAAATAGGCCATTCTTATGTTTAGTTATTGAGTTAAATTTATGGGAATTTTAAATATTGTGTTTAAACCCTTAGATAGATTGCTTATTTTTAAACATTGAAAATTACTCTCTCGTCTTGATGAAAATCACTTTGTATAAAATGTTACTTATGCCCTAAAATGAGCTGAATTTTTTATCTATGTTACAGTATATATTCTACTTATTCATTATAAAAGTAAGTTGTTTAAAATAATACCAAAACAAATCAAAATAATAATAGTGATAGCAAAGGTATATAAATTTTTACAATATATTTTAACTTCACTTGTAAATAATTGTTAAATATTCTGTTAAATTGTCTTAAGTTAAATTCTTTTTATAAATATCGGTAATTGTCAATAATAGTTATTGTACGTTCCAATAAAAAATTATATAAATAAAACTGTTTTTTTCTGCTAGTCGTGAAGTCCATCGCATTCCTTTATTCAGATTTAATATTGTTAGGGACTTTAGTTAGTGTTTAGTTAATAGAAATGTAAAAGGTTAGAATTATTTTATTTAGGTTAATAATTTATTTAAAATAGGTTACTTTAGTTTTTTCCTTTTTCAACGGTCATTGCGGATTATCCTGAGGGCGCAGGAGACATCCCTTGTCACACTTTTCTGGCATCCTGTAGTAAAAGAATTCTTCCAGCTAATTCTAGACTTTTCCATTCTTTTCCACATTACTATACAGCGTGTCCCACGCAGTTCTTGCCATATGGGAAAATTTTTTACTGACAGCCAAACAAAATCATTTTGATGTAGAAAAGTTCTGCTTATTTAAAAACTAAAAATCCCTACGCAAAAAGTTTAAAAATACCAGCAGTATACAGAGTAGCGACAAAAACGTAAAATTTATCCAAGACTCAAGTACCCTCATTTTGCAATATTCAAAGAAAAGTTATTTAAAGGAATTATTTAGAATTAATTTTTATATCTAATTACGAAATCACAGCCACCTACGAAAAATATATATTTTTGTATATTTCAGTAAATCAGAACGGAATAAAAAGTAAAAGCTTTAATATAAAACAAATTAATGTATCACTTATAACAAAAGAAAATTAGTATAATTCAAATTTTAATATAGCCACCTTCTTTTTCCATGCATTTTTCTGTTAACTGGAGAATTTTGAAACAACTTTTCTCAAAACAACTTGAGGGATTTCTCGAGCACACTGAGTTATTATCCTTTCTAAGCTATCGATATTTTGAAATGGTCGGTGATAAAACACTTTTTCCTTTAAATATCCCCAAAGGAAGTAATCCAGTGGGTTCAGGTCGGGTGACCTCGCCGGCCAATGAATTTCTGAAAATCTTCCTATCCAACGCCCCTGGAACTTTTCCCCTGAAGAAACTCGTTAACAGCTCGAGAACTATGGCATGGCGCACCATCATGCTGATACCACAAAGTATTTCTAATGTCACGGGAAGGCCATTAATAAAGTCAGACAACTTATTTCCCAAAAAATGAAGGTAAACGTCCGACGTTATATTACCCCGGGAGAAAAATGGGCCTATCAGTTGATTATCTAAAATTCCGCACCACACATTTGTCTTAAAAGAAAACTGATCCCGCAAAACGCACTGAACATCGTAGACGAATGGTGCAGGGAGGAAGGTCTGTCGGTTAATCCACAAAAGACCGTTATTGTTACCTTCACAAAGAAAAGAGCACTAAGGGCACTCAGATGTCCAAAGCTCAATGGAGTGGAAATCCCCTTCTCAAAAAAGGTTAATATCTAGGAGTCATTTTTGACCAAAAGATGAACTGGGGACCACACCTCAACAAACTTGTTCAGAAGGCAAAAATTGCCCTCGGGAGATGTCGCAGACTTTGTGGAAAAACTGGGGACTTAACCCAAAGATGAACATGTGGTTGTATAAAATGGTAATAAGACCCATGATAACCTATGGTTCAGTTGCCTGGGGGCAAGAGTCTCACAGACCATAGCAATCAGACAACTTCAAAGTGTGCAAAGGCTAGCATGCGTATGCATCACGGGAGCTATGAGAACAACTCCAACCGCAGCCCTGGAATTGCTGCAAACCTGCCGCCACTCCACATCTACATACAGGGGCAAAAGGCGGTACTCTATAGGCTCAAAGGAGGTCAAAGTCCAATTATAGAACAACCGAAGGACTCCAAGATGGGAAATAGAGGAGGACCAAGAGGTCAGCTCATTGTTTGAGATGCCCTCAGACAGGACAACCCCTCGTTTCATCTTCAATAGACACTTTCGTATTGTCATACCAGATAGGAGGACTGGAAGGAAGGCCCTCCAATCAAAGCCGATCATATCTGGTATACAGGCTCCAAGACCAACAAGGGTGTAGGAGCTGGCATCTATGGAGATAAGCCTAGAGAAAAGGTAATCTTAACTTAAGTCTCGGTCAGCACGCCACGGTTTTCCAAGCGGAAATCGCAGCAATAGTGCATTGCGCCGTGAGGATTAAAGAAAAGGGAGTAAAGGGAAAAATATCGTCATTTACTCAGATAGCCAAGCCGCCTTGAAGGCCATCAGTTCCCATAAAGTTACTTCCAAACTAGTCGGGGACTGTATACAGGCCCTGGAAAAAGTCGGTTGAAAAAACACGGTAGCCTGGGTACCAGGCCAGAGGGCCATCCAGGTAACGAGGAGGCCGACGACCTAGCCAAAGAGGATCAGCCGCGGAAATGATAGGCCCGGAGCCATTCTGCGGTATCTCGGCAGGTCTCTTCAAAGCATCTATTAAGAGTTGGGTAGACAGACAGTTTCAAAGCTGGTGGGTACAAACACCGGGACAAGACAGGCAAAACAGTTCATTAAGACCGTCGGCCAAGTTTACATCGGACCTACTGAGCCACAGCCGAAGGTCGTAAGGATAACGGTTGGTCAACTAACAGGTCATTGTAAACTCAACAAGCACCGGAAAGAATGAACCTGGTGGAGGATAGCCTGTTAGGTTCTGCCAGAGGCTGAAGAAACAGCCCTACATGTGTGGTGCCATTGCGAAGCACTATGCAGGCTTAGGTTTACTAGGCTTGGGATGGAGAAGCCAAAAACCGGCAAGAAGGAGGGCCAGTGTCGAGACTTGGAGTCTAGTTAAGAAGACGGGCTTGGACAAGGCACTCTAAAGAACGATAGGAGAAACCACAATAAACGGTAAGGTTGCAGTGGTGGAGGTCATTTTTCGCCATCTCCGCTCAAATAATCTAATCTAGCTGTACTCCACCATCGATAGTTCTGGGAGCAACAACTCCATTTGACGTAAAAAAGTTTCCAGAAAAATATTTTTCTATAAAGATACGGTCGTCTTCATGCATACCTTGATACCGTTAAAAAATCAAACTGAAAATCAAAGTCTCCAGGATGCAATGTGTGGACAAAGATGGGTTTATAGGGATGAAAATGATTTGCTTTAAGAACTCTTCCAGCAGTAGATTTACAGACTGAGCGTCTTTCATTTCCAGGAAGTACTTTTTCCATATTTCTCAAGGAAATCTTGGGATTTTCAACAACGGCTTGGATAATTTGCAAGTTAAAATCTTCATCATCTTCGACCTGAACTTGATTTTTTTATTGAATCTGTTTTCACACTTCCACTACCTTTAAATTTTGCCATTATGTGTCCAACAGTTTGATGAGATACAGATATTTCAGGATGCCTTTCATTGAAAATCTCAGCGGCTTCTCTAAAGGTTTTGTAGTTGTCACCCACAATTAAAACAATTTCAATATTCTGTTCCTGGTTAGTTTTGGAGGCATAGTAAATCAAAATGATAAATGGATAAACTGAATTTATAACTGTACTTCTGACTAGAAATAATGTCAGTGTTTATGTCAGTTTTTTTGGCATAGTTACCTTCAGGTCCGATAATTACCTTTGTTAATTTTTGACAAAATTTTTTAATGTAAATAAAGAATCCCCTTTTTTTTTCGTAGGTGGCTGTGATTTCGTAATTAGATATAAAATTAATTTAAATAATTCCTTTAAATAACTTTTCTTGAAAATTGCAAAATAAGGGTACTTTATTCTTGGATAAATTTTACGTTTTTGTCGCTACTCTGTATACTGCTGGTATTTTTAAACTTTTTGGTAGGGATTTTTTGTTTTTAAATAAGAGAACTTTTTTACATCAAAATGATTTTGTTTGACTGTCAGTAAAAAATTTTCCCATATGGCAAGAACTGCGTGGGACACGCTGTATAAAGCGCGAGGAAAATCCGCACAGTTAAAGGTTAAACAGTTGTCATTTACGTTATGTTAAAGTGTTACCATAGAAACGTTTGTAAACCTGATATTCAATAAAAAGGTGTAAAACCAGGATCCGTGTTTTTATACGGGGTGTCACGGAACAATATTAATCCTTGTGAAAATAAAATATGCAACAGAATAAATGTAAAAGAAGTTTATGACCCGTAACGGATGAAGGCCCAACCCAAATAAAACATTTTTTTAGCCAATAAAACATATTAATAAATATGTATTTTAAAAGGGGTGAAAATCTTAAGTAGGTATGTTTTTTTTTACTTCAGAAATTTAGCACTTTTTATTTATAAAAAAAAATATAACAAAAAGGTGAGTAATTATAGGTATATAAATAAATTATGTTAGGCAATACAAAACACTACTGAACTAAATTAATTTAGTCTTGGCTTTTTCTCAGGAGGTGGTTTCGCTATATTTTCCTTCTTTACCTCCACTTTTTCTTTGTTTTCTTGCACACCATTTTCACTTTCTGTTTTAACTGGAATCTGGGTAGTAGTCTTTGGTTGGGGTGGAGTTGGTAAAGGAAACTTTTTAATCAATTCACCTAACAACATATCAACTCTTTGTCTTTGAAATAGGGAACTTGACTCCTCTTTGGGTTTTTCTTTTTCCGCTGTTTTAATTTTCTCTGCACCTTTTTGTGATTTAAAGTCCCAGTAATAACCTTTGCTTGGGTGATATCTAGAAAATCCAGATGCCTCTTCGAAAGATGACTGAAGATGGTGTACAGCTGATAACTATAAATGATATTTTCCAAATTAATAGCAGTATATAACTTACTTTAGAAACTGATTAAGGCTAGGATCAGGTGCCTACATAAAAACAAAATTAAGTTTTTGCATTTGGTTAAATTGTTATGTGGATTAAGTTAACAATTAATAGTTATGAAATATAGTGGAATAGTATGAAGATTACAGATTTTAGAAATGGACAGGACCCACTTTTTCAGTTCACTAAAATTAATTGTACTTACAAGTCTTGAATTTAGCACACTAGCCAGGTCAGGAGCTTGATAAACAATCCCAGCAATGATATAATAATCTGCCAATGGAGTTACTTGCTGGGGACTATGTCTATGTTGCTTCCTAATTACATATAAAATAGGTTCTTGAACATGAAGCAGCACATATTCTAGCCCAGTCATATTTCTAAAACAAAATGTTCCTTAGGTCAAATTTAAAATAAATATGTGCAGAGATTTAAATGACATTACTAGAAAGCTTAAATTAAATATATGTATAATTTGTGGCACCAATAAATTTTTAAATGGGCATATTTTCTATATCTTGGATTAGGCTCTATACTGAGTATAAGAATCATAATTTTAAATAAATTGAAAAAAACAAGGTAAACGAAGTAGGTGGTATACAAAATACATTATCAATACTTACTGTAATTGTTCTGGATTAAGCCTTTGCATTTTAACAATTTCATTGTTACACGTTCTATCAAAAAAGGGATTTGAACCTTGGGAAAAATACTCCATTACATTGGATGTATTTAAAATAGGAATCCATGAAGAATCATGCCAAGACAATCCTAATGTATTATCTGCAACCCCAGTTGGTGCAGTAATACCAAGTCTGTTCATTTTAGTCAGAATAAAATATTTTTTCGTCTTACAAGTTTATCATGTATAAGTAATTTTTAAATCGGTATATCTTTAGTGTTTCAGTATTGTATAAACACGGTAATGTGGAAAAAAATTAAATAATTTAAAACTGCGATATAAGTATTATAAATAATATTAAACTTTATATTAATTGAAGTAATTATTTACTTTATAAAATAACGCTCCTTCACAAAGTAATTTTTCAATGATTTAAATAAAAAATAAACATAACCTATTTCCTAAAAGAATAACCACAGAACAACTAAACACAGCGCCCAAGTACAGCGTTGCCACATTTCAGGTTAAGTTTTTAAAGGATATGATCTTCAAGCATTACCTTCTAAAGGCAGCTTGCCTCTTGGCACTGCAAACAAGCGTGCAAAAGAGGGAGATAGCAGAATTACAGTATGATCTTCCCTGCTCAAAGTGAGTGTTGATGGGTTAGGAGGAGGAGTATATGTCCCGCTCTGCGTACCGATTGATCGGCCCCTCTCCTTTGACCAATCACAACGACTATATACTAAAGGACTGCTCAGATTGCCGAATTTGTCTGCCAAGGTCAAACTCGCTCTGACGTCACCACCGGTGCTGGCTAGTGCTGGGATATCGATACAAAACATCGATATTGATCTCTCAATCACTCAAAAAATTAATATTTTATTTCTGAAGTTGTAAAAATTGGGTTTTAATTTTTTTTATATATAATCTTTAAAGGTAACATCGATGTTAGTGTCATCCAACATCGATGTTAAAAAACATCGAAGATCGGTAACAGAACATCGATAAACGTCGCCCAACATTATTTAGCACCGGTGGTGACATCACAGCCGCTGCCCGCTTATCCTAAATTTTCCAAATGGAACTGAGCAGTCCTTTAGTATATAGTCGTTGGACCAATCAGCACATTAGAGCAAGAGGAAAAGGTTATACTGTGATTCTTCTTTCTCCTTCTCGCACAGCCAAACGGCAAGCCTGCTTTTAGTAAATACCCAGAGGTGGCACTCTGTATCTTTCATATTTAGCGATAAAGAAAGAGATAGGCAAGCGAAGAGATACTTATCGCTTTGGCATTTGGTACTCGGTAAGCAATTCTTTATGGCTTTGACACCGGTTCGGTATATTTCGCGAAGTGGTATCGGATAGAGATATTTGGTATAGACCGAACTAAAAACATCGTTTTTATGGCTTTTGCCACTTTCCTTACGTAAAAAAAGAACGAATAAACCAGCGAGGAATGGACGACATAACCTCGTTTTGTCTAATTTTCTTTAATAAAATTGTTTTGTTTTTTTCGGAAAATGCTGCATGTACAAAGATGAAACGAAGAAAGAATTTATAAAAAAACGTGTCCAGAAACAAATTATGTGGAATAAAAGTGACATTTTTCGCTACATGACGCAACTTTGACTAACCGCATTGTTTCCGCCATTTAAAAGAAAACAACAACCAAACGAAGAGAAAAAAACAAAAAAAAAACATACACAATGTTATAAGATAAACAGTAATGAGACACAATCAGGTAACAAAGAAACGATTGGCAGCACAAGTTATAAATTGCAATATTTTGTTTATTAATTGTTCTGAATTGAGAGATATAAGTATGATAATAGTTTTTTCTTAAACGTGGGTAGGGTGCAGTTAAGATCAAGATTAGCAGGAATATATGTGTTAAAATACCGCATAATGCGATTCATAACACTATTTCTGCCCACATCTGTGCGACTTCTATTGATCGCGAATGTATTATGAAGTCGAGTATTGTGAGAAGGCACTCGAAAGTTAATGAGCGCAAGAAGATCAGGGCAGTTTATATTATTTTTGATTATTTGAAATCCATACATTATAGTCAGGTAAATTCTACGGAATTCCAGGCTATCAATACCCAAAAATTGCAGTCGCTGATGGTGCGATAGAAGACTTTTATCCACCCCAAGTTTATAAAGAAGGAAATTTGCAAATTTTATTTGAACACGTTCAATTCGCTTAACATGAATCTTATAGCAAGGTGACCAGATGATACAACAGTACTCCAGGTGACTACGCACTAATGAATAATAAAGGGATTTCAAGACCTGAATATTCGAGAATTCCCAACAACGTCTCATTACGAAACCTGTCATCTTAAATGCTTTGGCAAGGATGTAATTTATGTGATCATTAAATTCAATTCAGTGTCAAACATGACTCCAAGGTCATTAATCAAATTTGTTCTGGGTATAATTGAGTCATTAATATAGTAAGAGTGTAAAATCGGTACCTTTCTTTTGTGAATGACATAACTTTACATTTTGTGATATTTAATTCCATTTTGTTTGTTATACACCAATCCGTTAATTTGATAATTTCCGATTGTAACTTCAAGCAGTCGTCCACGCTGTTAACCTTAGTGAAAATTTTTAAGTCATCATCATATATTTATTTATTTATTAGTATATATTAGTATTTTTATTGTATTTCATTAAGTTATTTATTTTTTAATGATTTTATGTGCTTTTAACTTTTATTTTATGTATATTTATAATATGACTTATTTGTAAACTGTTAGCTTTTGTTAGTTGTTCTTTTTAAAATTTTATTTTTTTAAGATTGATACTTATATTTTTTAATGGTTAAAGTCGCTGTAAGTAACCAATTTTTAATTTTAATAGCTCTAAGCAAGGTATTGTAATTCTTTTTTACTATGTTTTATTTTCCTATGTAAATTATTGATTAGCTAAAAAATTTGCTAAATAAAGAATTTAATAATAATAATTATATGGCAGAGCGAATTAGAAGTACGGCAGTAAAATTGGAATTTTAATTGCATTAAGATTATATTTATGCTATGGGAAATTACCAAAGTATCAACCTAATAACTCATGTTTGATACTGAACCAATAATTATAATTCATTTATATGTTTGCTTGCAGTTATGTATGATTTTTAGGCATATAGGCAGGCCTATTATCTTTATTTTATTAAAGCAAATTCTATACTTATTGTAACAAATAGTGTTCGTTCACTAAATAAATCAATGCAATCAATTGCAGATACAGATTACTGGTATATAATAACAAAGCATTGTCTCGAAAGCTTCCTTCTTGACCAAATTTCGTAGGCGCTGATTAATCTGAAAAATATTTTTTCGGCAACGTTTCGTTTTCGAGATATCATCAAAGTTGAAAATCAAACTAACCTTATTTTCACTATTCTTCTTTTGTACATACATTCTTGATTTTTATAAAGTGGCACACAATATTTTATAAACACCCTTTAAAACCTTATATTTTTATTTATTTTACACCTTTTTTCCCATAAATTGGAAGCTTCACTTTAAGCTAGGCGGCCATGATTCCCAGTGTATCATGGTTGCGGCCACGATCCGACGTGTGAAAGTGGAGGTTTGTAATTAAATGGAAAAAAGGTGTAAAATAGATATAAAAACAAGTTTTTAAAAGGTGTTTTTAAAATATTATGTGCCAATTTAGTGTAAAAATCAAGAATTCTGTGCAAAAAGAAGGAGGAATAGTGTAAATAAGGTTAGTTTGATTTTCAACTTTGATGATGAATATCTCGAAAACGAAACGTTGCCGAAAAAATATTTTTTCAGATTCATAATCAGCGCCCCAAAAAACCCCCATATACCAAATTTGGTCAAAATCGGCGAGGAGGCAACTTTCGAGACAATTACCTAACAAATTATTAAATGTACACTAAAATACCCTTTCACCTATAAAATTAAAGTCATGTACAATAAATACCAAAATTTTTTATTACTAAAAATTTTCAAAATAAGTTCTTTCCTGGGAGCCATCTAGATTTACTACCGGAGGCAGGCAGCCTCTTGGACGTTTTGCCTATTCAAAATAAGTTAAGTTAGGATTAATTTCTTTAGGTTTCAATAACCATTTAAAATTAGTCAATATATTATTTTCACCTACAAATAGATATTAGGTTTTAGGATATTTTAACTTATATTGTTATGTAGGCTAGAAGGTAATAGTATTTTTGTTTCATTTTAATTGTTCTTGTGTACACATATTTGGTTTTAATTATTTTTTATATGAGCCTTTGAGATATTTCTTACCAATTAATAAATTTAATTTTATTTATTGTTTTTGCTGTTTTAAAATGTATATATAATTATTTGTATTTTAAATATATTATTTTTATTGTGCACTGCACATAGTTTTTCTATTGTAAAAAATGATTTTGATGGAAAATAAAGGATATTAATATTATTATATTATAGAATGTTCTTTAAAACTCCAACACCGGCTTTCTCAAATCACAAACAAAAATTGCTTTTTAATTAAACTCATCAACAGAGATAGTTATATAATGTTATATATAAGATAAAATGAAACAGAACTCTATCTCTTTCAAGGCGACACCTCGGAAGGTGTCGCTATTCCGTCTTTACCCTACGCATCATCGGATATTATCGCATCTCAACGAAATTGAACGACCGAGCATACAGATTACCGAATAGCGAAGAGATGCACATCTCTATCGCTATTTTGTTTACAGAGTGCCACCTCAGATAGCCAGTGTTACTGAACAAAAAGTTACCCATCAGTAGTTGTTACCAGTTTGACGACAATTCGTTACTGAGTCAAGTTTGTCTACATGTCGTTGACAATCACCGGAAATGGCATGGAAATTGTCAGCGACACTTGTAGTCAAATACCGTACAATTTACCTACAACTTGCACCGTAACTTTTTGTAGCCAAGTTGTCCTCAAGTTGTAAGAAATTTATTGCCATTTTTCCTATAACTTTGTACTTGACAACTTGAGTACAATTTGCGGAGGTAGATACCCGGCTAATTGCCGTCCACAATGGCCATCTGGGTATATGCTCGAAGCTTCTAGCATATACCTTCTACAGGCAGCCAATGCGGACAAGCTTGCGAGTAAGAAAGAAAAATCAAACTACTACCTTTCTTTCTTACTTTAACGTGCTTATCTGTTGTCCTCCAATCAGCGCGCAGAGTAGGATATATACCCCTCTCATTGACCAATCAGCACGTGAGCGCAAGAGAGAAAGGTTACTACCACTCTCGTTGACCTCTCTGATATTTCTTTACCTCTCTTACGGCTGATCGGCAGAGCCGCCTGTAGCAGGTATATGCTCGAAGTAATGAGGCAACGTTGTCTCTATGCGCTGTTTATTTTCTTCCTTTTTAAAAATGGGCAGCTTGACATTTTGGGGTCAATTAAACCCCATGCTATGTTGCCATCGTTGACACCGCTCTACATTTACCTTTTTGTATACGTCGGTCCATTCACTAGTTACTTCCGTTTATGTAACAATTTTTATTCCATGTACTTAAACATTATACCCAAATAATCATGACCAAGTTAATCTATAAAACATCCTGATAATGCTTACAATATGCCTCTTGAGGTAAATGAAAAGTAAAAGAGATCACATTTGTTTGTTAATTTTTGTGATTTTCGTATCTATTAATAATACAAAACGGCCTAGGATTAAAAAAACAATATTAAGTTGTTGAAATTCTTCTACACAAATGACCTTACTTAATTTTCTTTGTAAAAATCCTTGTATGCAATAAATCTATAACCACAAGATGACGAGGTCAATTTGCTTTTATTTGTTCCGCTTAATTCCAGAGCTTTTCTTTCTGCATCCATAACTATGTAAAAAATTCTAGACATACTAATAGCGAACTCAGATTATCTTAAAATATTGTAAATAAAATTTTCTTAACGCTTGCAATTTACCTCCTGAAATGATCTCCAAAATGCCTTACATAAAAGATAGAACCACTTAACTAATTCATTATTAGATTATTTTGTTCCCCACTTCTTGTAGTCAATATAAGCCACTGTGTATATTCTCAGCTAAACAGTTTTTTTTTATTTGGTAGATGGACTTTAGTTGTACCATTACATAAATACCCAGAATACTTACAAAACTGCTGTAATCTAATCAACAGTGAATGGAAACGAAGTGACACCGCCAGACTAAGAAGCTTAGAGTCATCATCTGATCAGTTACCAACATCACTCATTATGTTAAAAGAAAATCAAATTATAGGATACCTTAAGTTGTCACCTATTCCAAGTATTAAAGAAGGTTGTTTTGTTGAGTCAGTTGTAATAGATAAGAAGGAAAGGGGAAAAGGTTATGGAACAATATTAATGAAAAAGGCTGAAGAATATTGTAGAATTAATTTACCTGATCTGCATATAATGTACTTATCGACCAAAGGACAAGAAGGATTTTACAGAAAATTAGGATATACTGAATGTATGCCTATATCTATTTATGGAAACTTTACACCAGTGCCAGTAAATAAAATCAGTGACACTTGTAATTTTAATGGATATAAAAAAATAAATGAAAAAAATATTCCTACAGCACCACCACTGCCTGAAAAAAAATTAGATACTTCAGTTGCATCTAAAACTTATATGAAAAAACATCTTTAATATAATTTTTTCATTAATGGCCTTCAAAAAAAAGTCAAACCTAATTTTAAAAATGCTCATGTCACAATTCATATTATGAAGGGAGAATATAAAATATTTGTAATTAAATTTTGATTTATAATTTAAATAAAAACTACTAACAATACAATATATTTATTTAAATTTAATAGAATGCCATAAAGTATTCCTTTAATTATACTTTGTTATTTAATGTACATACAATGTAATATTATAACTGAATTCAGTCTTTCATTAAAATTTAATTTTTAAATGCACTTTTAAATCTGTTTCATGAACATACCATGACAACGATCAAATGGTCTATAATTTACAATAAAGATAAAAAAAATACTATTTTTCATTATTCTTATTTAGAAATAATACCACACACTTGTCCATAATGTTCCGGTTCATTTAAAGATTCAACTAAAAAACGGCCCAAATCACGTTTAGAGACAACACGTCCAAGATATTTGTCGTGTGCAATTTCATAAGTGGATTCTGGCTGATCTGAAAAATATAAAAATTTAATCAGATGTAATAGAAGATGTATTAAAATTAATATACATTGCATTTTTAAAAGTTCTCCCCTCTTAACTTTTGAAAGGGACAGGGTATTGAGTTGGGTTAAAGTTAGGTAAAAGGGTATCACTGAAACTACTTTTTGGCATAGAAAATGTTGTGGTCATGTGATCTAGTGCCAAGAGTGCACTATCACTTTTTTAAATGGAATTGGAGTCTTATAGCACCTTGTGTTAAAGATCCATAAATTTTATTCCAACACTGTTTTGTTTTTGAAAAACGGCCCAGTCATTCTAATCTTACAAGCGTTTGAAATTTGGCTAAAATATTTGGTAAAATAAAGGGGTTTTTTAGGGCGCTGATCACGAATCTAAAATTAGTTTTTTTCCGGCAACCTCTGGTTTTTGAGTTATGAGGCCTCCAATGAACTAACCACAAAATTCACCCTTCTTGAAACTGATTACCAACAAATGGGAACATACACTGATTAGGCACTTATATATTAAACAAATACACTAAAACTTACAATAATTTATTGCCTATTTTAAGCAAAAATTATTTCAAATAAATCCACTTTCTGTACGTTGTAAGAAGATATATGATCTATAACTGGTTGCCTGATTTTTGTAAGTTGTAAAGATATAAAAAACTGGATTTATTTGAGGTGTTTTTTACTAAAAATAAGCAATAAACTTTTGTAAATTTTAGTGTATTTGTTTAATATATAAGTGCCCAATCAGTGTATGTTCCATTTTGATGGGAATCAGTTTCAAGAAGGAGGAATTTTGGAAAAATGTCCATTTTGAGGTTAGTCCACTTGGAGTCCTAATAACTCAAAAACCACAGGTTGCCGGAAAAAAATATTTTGGATTCTTGATCAGCGCCCCAAAAAACCTCTGTATGCAAAATTTTATAAAAATTGGTGTGGTGTCCATAAAGTAAAATTTTACCAAATAATTAATAAATAATTAATTGCAACTGAACTTTACCTTTTTACCAAGCTTTTTACTAATTTTATTATACAAGCAATTTTATCATGCCAAAAAATGTCACATATTAGTTATAGGTATTTTTTTTTTGTAAAATATTTTAAACACCTTACTTATTTTGCAGGAAAATATTTATATAAATTCAAATTCTTCAGTCTTGAATGGCCGATTTTGTATTTACTGCTTAGCTTTACTTCTTGCAGATAAAAAATAAATTGGAAATATTTAGCCAAATTTGTCAATGGCAGACCCCAAAGTAAAGAATAAAATGAATTACAGTCTCTTTTACAACTTACCTGCAATGTGTGGAGGAAATACAGCAATATACTTTAAACTAGACTGTTTTAAAACATCAAACATCCTTTGGTGATCAGCAGTAACTTCCTTAAAAATGGCTGGCATTTTGTCACTAAGTTCAGGAAATAGGAATGCAGATAAACAAACAGATATTACATCAATCTTTGACTCCTTCATGGCCTCAATTATGTTTTTTAAACCTTCACTCATATCGGTAGTGGATTCAAGATTATTTCTAGTTCCTAATGCAACAACCACACCATTGGTGTCTCTAACAGCTTTGAGAACATCGTCGTAGTTCAACACATTCCCTTCTAGAATTTCAACACTATTTCTTAGAACTTCTGGTAATTTGGTTGGATCCCTGACAAATACTCTAACATTTAACCCTAAAATTAAAACCAATATATCTAAAAAATACACAAAAAGGTGTACTTACATGAGTTAAACACTTTTCCTGATTTCCAAACAACAAATTTAGAAGATAAAAATAGAAGATATTTATGAGCAAGAAAGAATACATAAAACCAACAGAACTATATTTTTATTGGTTACTCATTAAACATTTAAATGTTGTGAAATGAGTGTTACGATCTAGGTGGTTTGGTTTCTAGTTGTGAATATTATTTTAATTTATTTTGTTCACCAGTTTATTATAAGTGGTGGCATTAGTAAGAAACAATAGTTTTACAACTGTAAAATGCGAGAAGAGAGACAAAAAGGGAACTTTAAAAATTCTGTGTGTAAAAATACTATATTTACAGAATTATTCTAGATTTAACTAGTCCAAAGGTTTTATAATGGTTTATGCAAAAAAAAAATACTTAATTGTTGGGAATAAAATATCATCATGATCCACCAAAATATTAAATAACGAATGTATATTTGGCATTCAACCTTCATTTAACATTTATTAGAAAATTGTGTCTTTCTAGTATAATTAAAGTATTAATTTAATATACCTTTTTTAATAGCTGCCTCGGTGGCACACAGGCCGGTCATACCTGTTGAACCAAATATAACTATTTTCTGCATTGCAATATTAATTTAAATGGGAAAAAGAATATAAAATGGTACAAGTTTAACTTTCTAGAAAAAAAATTATACCGAATTTTACTTGGTTAGGTTACTTTTTACTTTTTTGCTATGTCAGTTTGGTTTGTTCAACGAGGATACAAAAGAACGTCACACATCCAGCAAGCATTCAGCGATGCCTTCGAGCATATACCCTCCAGAGCGTGTATCAATATTAAAGACAGTGTAAAAAGAAAGATAACAGGGGTATAATCTTTCTCTCTTACTCGGCGTGCTGATATTGGTCTTCCTTTCTCTTTCGCACGAATGTTTGCACGGCCAAGCGGCAAGGATGCCTTTAGCAGATATGTGCTCGAAGGTTGAAAACAGGCTTTAAATTTTAAATCGTGGGAGCAAGCGTGCAAGAGAACCAGAAGAATAGGTGTATACAGGGCCGAATTTAACTTTTTTCCGCTTATAGACTAATATATTTTTGCCGCCCTAATATGTCAATATTCTTTGGATATCAGAACAAAAGAATTAAAAGAATGTTAACTACACTAGTAATTCTTATAAAAATTTAATAAACAAATTTAACAAAAGTAAAACATACCCATAATTAAATAACAATTCTTTAAAACAAATAAGTATTTTTTTAACTGAGTGAATTTGGCCGGAATTCTTTTATCTATTCGTTAAATATTTTTTTTAAAATTAATTTACGATTACATTTTTTAAAATTAATCGTAAATTTGCCTTATTTGCCGCTCATAATACTTGCCGCCCTAGGTTTCAGCCTACTCAGCCTTTGCTCAAATCCACCTTTGGGTGTATAACCTTTCTCTCTCGCTCTAACATTCTGATTGATCGGTGGATAGAGGCCGACTAATCAGCACGTAGAGCTGGGTATATACCCTTTTCACCGCACGGCCAAGCAGCAAGGCTGCCTCTAAAGGTATAAGCTCAAAGATCAACGATTTGCAGCTTATGATATTTCGACTAAAATAACTACTACTATCTTGGCTTCCATCTTGTGGTGTGTGTATTAAGCTTTGTTTTTAGTAGAAGTTTGCGAGTCAGAAATCCTTTTTGTAATGGCAAAGGGATTACTTAAATTTTAAATTTAAATTTTTTTCGTTTCAAAATGTTTGAATAAAACGTATATATCGGTATATGGTTAATAAAATTTGAAGTAAATTACTCAAGATGTTGTTATGACGATAAGGTAAGCTTGAAATATTATTTCAAATGTTTTTTACTGACATATTTCAAATTTTACTTTTTAAATCATCTCGTCCTAATTTTTAGGCAAAGCTTGCTAAATTAATTTTCGATTCAAGAATGAACAATACCGTGGTTATTTCAATTCACAAAATAGTGGATGGTCATATTATTTCGACAATCCGAGATGAAAAAAATGCAAGTTCTCCGTTAGATATGGTAATGCGTACTTTTCTTAGTACGGACGACGCACATTTTGAATTTCAAAAATACAACGAGAATAAGTTAAGTTTAAATCTTAGCCAGTTCGATTCAGATGATTCAATAACAATAGAAACATTAGTAAGTCCGGAATCAACGCTTAGTCCAGAGTCTTTGGTAAGATTAAATTTTCCGACATTAATAAAGTGCCAGAATTGCGAAACAAATTTTCCGACCAAGTATCAGTACCAGAGACACCAGTGTGATTTTAATTCAGAAAAGGTAGTTTTTAAGTCTTCTGCAGAAAATATGGAAAATGCGAAGGAAAGCGAGAAACCTGTTTTTGAGTGCCCAGTATGTTTTAAGCTTTTTGCAAATAAAAATAATTTAGATCGTCATCAAATTGGTCATAATAATAATATTGATAATATTTGCGAGTTTTGTGGCAAACATTTTGTAAGCGAAAATCGTTTGCGAATCCATAAAGAAAACCACTGCAAAAAAGCGGGTGATATTTCAAAGTTTTATAGAAGTGATGTAACCGTTTGGAAGTGCAAAAAATGCCACGAAGTATTTTCCTCGCTCCCGATTGCAAATCATCATGTTCCACTTTGTCATGAGATTCTTGAAGTCGGACATGATCATTCTGATAAAGAAAATATGGAGGAGGAATTTCAAGACAATGCTTTTCAAAACGACCATAGTTATTCTAAGTCTAATCAGTTGGATAGTAAATATACAGAAACAATTTTAACAGAAATTCTACTTCAGTGCGAATTTTGTAACAGAACATTTTCTGACAAGAATTTGCTGTTAATGCATCAGCGAAAACACACCACAGCCAAAAATTATGAGTGTGTAAATTGCAACAAAGTTTTTGATTCTTACTCTACCGCAGCTTCTCATTGGCTAAAAAGATGTTCAGAATTTGCAAGTTTGTTTTACTTACCCAAACTGTCTTATTGCGAATACTGTGACAGAACATTTAAATCTCATGAAATTCTCTATAATCATAAAATTAAAAAGAAACATTATACACCAAAGTTACATATAGCTGTAAACGTTGAGCCTGATAAAGTGCATGATGAACCAAAATATACGCCAGAAAATAAAGATATTATCAACAAATTAATTCAAGATGTTTTAAAAACATTGGAAGTTCCAGTATCTACCAAGATCAATGGTAAAAATGGTCCTGATAATTACGACAATATTTCTGTCATTAATATTAAGACTGAACCAGACAGTGGAAATACAAGCAGGCAAGATTTTTAAACATTTTTAGACCCACATAATTTTTTATATGGTTTATAATAATTTTATAGTTTTTCTTAATGTTTATATGATAATCATTTGTAATGTTCATAAAACACCTTTGTATTAAGTTATTTTTTGATTTAGGTAATTATTTATTAAATAATATATTTTTTAATATTAGCACAAGTACTCGTCAGAACGACGAAAACCAAGACGATGAAAATAATAAATCGAGTAAAAAAAGAAAATGGCATAAAAGTACAACAAAAAGTAAAAAATACTGCATTACCACGGATGAAGGCTTTAAGTATCAATGTGAGAGATGCATTAAGGTCTTTAATTGCATCGTTAGTTTGGAAGCTCATAGAACAAACGAGCACGTGGCTTCTTTTGGTTGTGAGGAGTGTGGTCAGGTATGTGTGTACTTAATGCCAAAAACTAATACTTTCCACATGACCTACTACTACTACTTTAATATAGTTAGCAACAGAGCTGTCGGTAATTGAATTAAAATAATTGAAAAATCGTATTTAATTACTTTTCAGTAATTGGATTAGGTACTTTATTTCAATTACTTTCTAGAAAATGTAATTTTATTTGGATTATCAATTAATAGAATAATGTAATCGTAATTGGTAATTGATTTTCACGAATCCCAAGCAATTCAATTACTTAGAAAGTAACTCGATTACTTAGAAAGTAATTGAATTACTTTGAAATTAATTCAATTACCCAATAAATAATTGTATTACTACAAAAAATTCAATTACCTTTCTTTGTGGAAAAACTGCCGGAATTTTGGCCAGCCAAAAACATGCAGGCCGCTTTGAATCCGGCGAACGCCGCCTCCGCGCTGATTTAGTATTTTCGATTGAAGCTTACCGCCACCCTTTTTATATTTTTTTTGTGGAAAAATCTGTTAATGTTTGGGGTAGGATAAAAAGAAATTTTTATTTTCATTTAATGTTGAACTTGCCGAGAACGCACGTCACATCATTTAAACATGATGTGACGTGCGCGTATGATGCATATTAGTATAAATATTTTATTTGTTTAGTGTATCATGTTTAATATATATATATATATATATATATATATATATATATATATATATATATATATATATATATATATATATATATATATATATATATATATATATATATATATATATATATATATATATATATATATATATATATATATATATTTTGTAATTTTAATAAAAAATTGCTAAAATATTTAATTACTTTTAGTTTTAATTGATAATTGAATTACTTTTTAAAAGTAATTGCGACAGCTCTGGTTAGCAAGTATTAATCTAAATTATCATTTACGATGTTTTTATGTTTAGGTGTGCAGGTAGGCAACTTTTTTTGATCTTAAAAACATTACACAATGATGTTATTTAAAAATAACTGTAATATGTCGGTCCCAAATTTAAAATCACATACCTACCATGTTTATTACTTAAATATGGGACCTGCGCTTTTTAGGCTAATCTAGAAAAAGGGTTTTTTTTAAATCTTTTTCTAGACTACATAAATTAAATAGTTCTTCACAAGTGAGTTTTCTTATCAATAGTCAACGTTAAGGTTTAAATAATATTTTATCCTCAAGCTGTGTGTCTGTGATATTATTCGTATAAATTTAATACATAATAATGCTCCCTAGTAAAATAATAATAGTTCATTTAGATTTTGGAAGGTGGACGAACAGCTACACCTTTTTTCCCTATATTTTTAACCCTTTTTTTTAGAGTAAATTTATTTTTCTTCCCTTAAAAAAAACCTAATTAAAAAAAATGACGATGGCACATCCAGGGTTAAAATATTCAGCAGGTAAAATTCTCCGCAGGCCTGGACAATGTTATTTAATTTTCACATATTTTTTTGACTAAATTCCAGATCAGACACATAATTTCAACTAATCACCACCTTTTTCAAATTATGACTTTCTCTCTTATTTTCATGCGCATAGCGGGATATGTGCTAGAATTTATAACCTCGAACCAGATTAGCCAGGCATCCTTTGTTTAAACTTACGTTTAAAGTTCATTTTATCATTCTCGAACAGTTCCCCTTCCCCGAAGTCGTTCTGTTTGTCTATGTCAATTTTTTTAATAAGGAGTGGTTAGGATTTACAAACACTGATTCTGAAGGCAGACCAGCTGAAAACTTTACAACCAGTCATTTGCTCATCAGTCCTTTAAAGAGTCAAGTTCTAATACTCTAAACAATAATTTAAAACCATTAGACCGTTTCCTTACTACCCACACTAAACAGTAACTCTCATTATTCACTTGTATCACGGTCTGGTCACTGTGTCATATTACTTTCTTTCTGGGGCCTCAGATGCACCATCTGGCATTACATTCTGGTCTGCCTGTTTTCTTTGCCACCTACCCTTGGGTCCCTGGCTGCTTTTATTTTCATAATCACTCTGAAATATAATGTTAATAAATCACGAAAATAATCTAATTATAGGCTTTAACACTATATAGTGTGTCCCAGGATGAGCGATTCATACGTAAAGACAAAAATTTTGGGGTTGAAATTTGCCCGTTTGGCATCAGCTCCTGCTTGATTAAAAATAAATTTAGCATACTTTATTTTTTTAAAATCAAGCATGCCTTGATACGAGCATTTTTTAAATTTTATGAGTAGGTAAAGCAGTATTTAGGCAAGATTTTAAAAAGTTTATAAGAAAAAGTTGTTTAGAATGCAAAATTATGCCCGAATACCGAATTTCATAACCATAGGCCTACTTTGATTTTTACGTTTTGTTTACCAATTAATTTTTTATTCATATTTAATAGGTAAATAATAATTTAAACGTAAAAATCAAAGTAGGCCTATGGTTATGAAATTCGGTATTCGGGCATAATTTTGCATTCTAAACAACTTTTTCTTATAAACTTTTTTTAAATCTTGCCTAGAAATACTACTTTACCTACTCATAAAATTTAAAAAATGCTCGTATCAAGGCATGCTTGATTTTAAAAAAATAAAAGTATGCTAAATTTTATTTTTTAATCAAGCAGGGCTGGATGCCAAACGGTCAAATTTCAACCCCAAAATTTTTGGTCATTTTTACGTATAAATTCGCTCATCCTGGGACACACTGTATGTCTCAGGGGATAAGCAAATCCTGTCAAATGGTGTAATAAATCTTTTGATCACATACCAAAAATATCGGTAAAAACTTCTCTGATATTTCTTTTTGACTTTCAAAAACATATCTATTATTGCTTCTCAGGGAAAAGCCGAACTCTTTCAAATAATTTGAGGGTCAATTCTATTCTTGATCCTTCCGTTGATTTTCCTCTTTACAGTTGCTTGTATTTCTCATAAGATGTCAGAAATAATATGTAAAGTCAAGCAGATAAAGCGTGCCCTTTCTTCTTTTAATACCAAAAAATTCTCTGGGTTTGATAACATACCAGCAATCGTCTTCAAAAGATGCGCCCCCGAACTTTTGCATTTTTCAAGTAAGTTGAGTTCTAATTATAGTCACTCCCTCTTGTTTTAGGTTTTTTGCGAGATAATGGAAAGTTCATCAATTCCCAAATTTTGAATTATATCTCGACTGGCAATATGATTTTTATCACAAATATCCATAGCAGATCTTGCATTTTGATTCGTATAACTGGAACAAGGCATTAACAAATAATCTTACTAGAATATTCCATTAAAATTTTGTGCTTGGATCACCACTTTTCTTTCTGATCGATGTATATCTATTATAATTGATTGTCTCTTTTCTAACTTTAACTAAAATAA
Organism: Listronotus oregonensis; assembly: GCA_019359885.1. Taxonomy (NCBI): domain Eukaryota; kingdom Metazoa; phylum Arthropoda; class Insecta; order Coleoptera; family Curculionidae; genus Listronotus; species Listronotus oregonensis. The sequence continues at coordinate 96,812 of JAHBCN010001214.1, read as the reverse complement.
TGCTAGGGTTATCTCACGGTTTGATACGTGCACCGACTTTCTTTTGTCTTGATATTAACGATCATCAATAGTTTTGATGACGATAGATTTAAAAAAAGTCTAGAAACTAGAATTACTCATCTGGCCAACAGGTTAACATCGGCAAGGGGATTGAATGCAATTTAAGAAAGCTAAAGCACCGTTCTGAAGAATCTGCGTTTTTGAAGAAATATAATAAAACCGTGACAAATCGGGATTTCAAAAAATCCTTAAGTCAAGACTTTGATATATAGGCTTAAAACAAATACCAAACGCGTATAACCCGACCTGTCTATAAGATTATACAGGGTGTCCTGATAAGGTCGTCCTCCGGCGATCTATCTTAATTAGTTCTTAAGTTATTGCCAAAAAACTGCATTACGCGTATCCTTACCTATTTTAAGCTGTCAGATAAACAACGCGGCGTTTTAATTGAGAGTGTCATGACAACAAAAACCATTTGTTTCTCTGCGAATATTAAATAATATCCCTATTATTTGTTTATTATCAATTTAATAAAGCATTCATAATTACACGGCTTGTGGATAATAATAGCTGATTATTAACTACGGGCTTTGGCTAATTGTCTCTTTATTGTGCTGAAATAGGATGCACATTTCCAGTTCCTCTTAAACGGGTTGTAAAACGTCTAAACACTTTTTTATTAAAATGCAGTCTTTCGTAATACCTTGTGGCATATTGTCACGCCGCATTGGAGGCATTTGAAAAATTTTCAAAATAAACGGCGATCTGATCGTATGTCTCGGTGGTGGAATAAGACAGTTACTTATAACCAGAGCTGCCCAAGTACTCGAATACTTTTACTCGTATTTTGGTTACGGATAAAAAACTACTCGTGACTTTTACTCATAAGTATTGTTAATTTCAAATACTTATTACTCGTACTTTCAAGTAAATTTAAATGTATTCGTAAAATTCTACTCGTAGTATACGAGTATATTTTCTTTATTGTCGGCTCGGTAAAAACCATTCGTTTATGTTCTTCACCATGGAATATCGCGCGGCACCCGACAAAGAAATTTGCCGCTTGACGGTGCGCTTTGACTCTTTGGCGGCGGGGCAGCCGCGCCGAAATCTTCAGAGGTTATTCTAGAGATTCTGGGGCATACACATACACTTTCTTTCCCTCGAGCCACACGTTGGAATTCTTACTATGATTCCATTATGAAAATTGTAAACAACAAAAACAAAATGGTTGATTTGTTTGAACAGTTAAATTTAAAAAATGTTTTTTTTAAACGAACTTTTATACTTGGAAGAATACTGTCAAGTAATGGAATCATTGGCAGCTACTTTAGATGTTTTGCAAGGCGAAACTAATTTTACGGCCTTTTGCTTCCATGTTTAGCTTCACTAAAAAATAAACTAGGCAAACTATCAAAAATCAATTTTAAATTTGCATCGCCTTTAGTTAAAGCATGCCTAGATGGACTGCAAAGTAGGTTTAAACTTTTTTTTACGTTAGACTCCCAAGTACATTGCGCTATAATAGCTTCGGTTGTACATCCTCAATTTAAGTTACGCTGGTATAATTTTATTAGTAAAACATACCCGCTGCCACCAAGTTTAACATCAATAGAAAAAATGGTGGTAAGTCAAGCAAATATATTTATTGATATTATAGAGAATGTAGATGAAAATTCTGAAAGAGTTGCTTGTGATTCTTTACATAAGTTTTTCGATTTTGATGATTTTGAAACACATGAGAACGTTCCGGGGACAAGTTTTCCTCAGAATGAATCCAGTTTTTCAGAAAAAGTAAAATTAGTTAAAAACCTAGCCGAATTAGGTATTTAATGTATATTAGTGATTCGCAAAGAATGTATGTTTAGTTTTTACGTTCTTGTATTTTTTAAAAAGTTGTGATATGTTTTTATTTTAGAAATAAACTTTAGGTTTCATGAAATTTTGTTTTTAGGTTTTTTTACCTAAACATAATATACATACATATGCCTAAAGATTTTATATGCATGTATAAAAAAGAAAGTAATATTTAGTACTGCGGTAAATAGACATTTTTTAATTTTGATTAGTTTTTAGCATCCTTTATTACATTTTAAATTTGTAAAAGTATTCGTATTCTTTACTCGTACTTTTACGAGTACTACCCGTAACTGTAGGCTTGCCTCTGTAAAATTACTTACGAGTAAAATACTTACAAATACATTTTATTGAGTACCCGTAGATCATACGAATACATTTTTTTTTACTCGTGCACACCTCTGCTTATAACTAACTTAATAACGATTAACAACATTACTACTAATAATAATAACGATAAAATGCGTTAAACAAGAACCAAATTTAAAATTGTCATTTTTTGACGTCTCTGCTTTCTGTAATTTTTGACGTCCCGGCACTCTCGATTAAAACGCCGCGTTGTTTATCTGACAGCTTAAAATAGGTAAGGATACGAGTAATGCAGTTTTTCGGCAATAACTCGGGAACTAATTAAGATATCGAAATGCGGTTTTCACCAGTTTCTTTACTTTTTTATGATTTTTTTAATGGGCTTATTAAAATAATACCATTGTAATTAAATTTTGAGAAAAAAATAACAAAATTTATAATTTTACACAAATCACTCTCTGGGGTTAAAACAAAATAATAAATTTATTATACCAATATTTCATCTTAAGCTCTGGTAAAAGCTCTTTTAAACGAAACCTAGTTCATCAAAATCGGTTAAGCCGAAAAAAGTTATTCAATTTTTTTCAAATGTATATTCGCCCTTCCCCCCTTCCTATATTTGACAGGTTACGGAAAAACGATTAAAAGAAAAAAGTTTTCTTATTTTACATAGTTTGTAAGAAAACTATCAACGACATAAGTTAATATGGCATTTTTTAAATAATCCGTGTTTTTAATTTTGTTCTTAGTTTTACGCCCTCTAGCGACAGAACTAAAAACTTGAAAATAATTTCCAGCCTTTTCTCGAGGCCGATTTTATTTTAAATAATATTTTTCCGAAAGCTATGCGATAAAGGGTTCTCGAGATATCGCCGGAGGGCGACCTTATCATGATACCCTGTATTTAAGGTCACGAAAAACTAACGTAATAATTACATTAAAAAGAAATACGTTTTTCTTATTTTAAATGTTTATCTAAAATTTTAAGGTTGTCTTTTTACAAACGTCAACATTAACATCAGGCAATGTGATGACCACATTTGTAAGGTTTATGAACAACATTCTACGAATTTCTAGAAATTTTATATTAGCGAAATTAAATATTTCATTCTAGCAGTACTAATCATCGTGCTATCCCAAGCATAGTATATTTTTGACAAACAATGTGCACTGACAACTTAAGATTTTGATATTTCTAATCGCTTTTATGCTAATTTTTCAGACACTCGGCAGTGCTAAAGCATTACTCATTCATTGTCGAGCCCATAAAAGTTTAAAACCATACGTCTGCGATACCTGTGGTAGAAGTTATTCTCAAACTTCTCATCTTTGGCAGCATATGAGATTTCATCAAGGTAAAAATATTATAAAAACCATTCAGTTATGTAGTAGCGATAAAATTGGACCCGCCTTGGAAGAAGTTGTTCGGGAAGATCAAATGATCTGGTACCAAATGGATGATTGCCCCGCCCATATTGCCCGTATGGTTAGAGAGTACCTGAAAAATGCTTTTAACGGCAATATTATTGGTCCATGGTACCGGATACTTTGGCCAGCCAGGTCACCTGATCATTTCACCGAATGACTTCTGTCTGTGGGGTCACTTCAAAAGTGTCATTTATAAAAGTGTAAAATTGGAGAATCTGAACCAGCTACAAAACGCTATTTCGTTAGAATGTAACGTTAGAAATGAATTTTATGATCGGTTGGGATATTGTTTAATTGTTAATGGGGGGGTTGTTTGAACATTTGAATAATTTATGTTTTTATGTAATTCTCTATTGTTCTTGAAAAAGTTATTGTACTTTATTTTATTTTATTTTTCCACAGCTAGTAAAATAGTAAGAGTTCAGTTCTTTCTTTTTTCGGATTTATTTTTGATCTTCGACATTTACAATTATTTATTGCGATGGCTTTGAACTCGCATTTACTGACAATACGTTTAATGGTTGGAATGGATCAGGTAGGCTTGATGGGAAAAAAAATTGAAAATATTTCGGATACTGCTATACTTACTACTATACTACTGCTTAATTGTTACATTAAATAAAATGTTTGATAAAAAAATAAGGTTAACGTATTTTTTACTTTAAATGTAATGGTTGTGAGAGTGATGAAACGAAAAAAAAACATCCCTTGTATTCGGCTATACGTCAGATATGACAAAGACTTATAACAAATTGGTTGCTGGTGGCTGGGGTCTGTTTGGTTTTACCTGAACCGAAAATTTGGTAATTTTGCAATTACATTTTATGGAATAATTCAAGATTCGCTTATTAAAATTTTTTGAAACTTGGCACGAGGGTTTGTCAGATGGGTCTGTTCAAAAAGTTATCTTACATTTTTTTCTGTAAAATGTACAGGGGAGCCAATAATTTACCCCCTTAAAATTTACATGTGATTTCCTATGTTCCGTTCGGCGACGCACCACTCGGTACATACAGTTTTAAGAAAATAATAATAAAATTAATAATATAAACTGTAGACTAATGATTTAGATCTGCCAAATCTCCCTGATGGAAGAAACACTAGTGTCTGACTAATGGTTAATTTTTGGCTGAAGCCAAAGTCGATTGTTTTTCTTTTGCCACAACTTGTAGGCGATGCCGAAGATTTTTTATATGTATGCATGACAATATACTATTTTTCGATTCATCCTAGAGTTTTAAATTTTTATTTATAAAATATAACACATGCCCAAATTCAGTTGTTTTCACGACCTTTTTTAGGCTATAATAGTAGGAGAGCTGGTGAACAATTTTGGATAGATTCTTGTGGCACTATAAAAAAATTTGTAATTGTCCTTAAAGAACCCCTAAATAAGAAAATCGAGGTCTGGCTGAAGGATGGCGGCCCCCTCCCAACCTTTGAATTTTTTTAAAAGGGAAATTTCCTTAATAAAAAAATGTTTTTGAGGCATTTTGAACTTTTTATATCTTTAAGATAGATAGATAGATATTTAGGGAATTAAAAAATAAAAAAGAACAGATCAATTAGTCGGGTCTAAATGTAAACCAGACTCTTGCGAAATAATTTTTGAAACAAATCCAAAAAATATTTTCGAGGCACTTTCATATTTTGGGGGAGCTAGCTTTAAAAAATATTCAAGGGTTGGAAGGGAGGCGCTATCCTTCAGCAAAATCTCGACTTTCTTAGGGATCCTTTAAGGACAATTACAAATTTTTTTATAGTGTCTCAAGAACCTATCCAAAATTGTTTACCAGCTCTCGGACTATAAAATCAAAGCGGTTTGCTTCATAGACTAATGCATTATTTAAAAACTTCTGGACATAAATATTGAAAACATACTAATTTGCTTGCCTTCGAAGGAGCACTCAGCACCAACACTGGCTGTCGAAAAGTACTTGATTTTTATTCATTATCCTAATTTTATCTCCTTCTGTACGCTAAACTTTTTTCTGATGAAAGGACCCAGCACTAAACTTATGGAGATTGATTTCCGGTTAAATGGGTTGAAATTGTAGTATATACTCCATGCCCTCAGGGCCGGATTTAACTCTTTGCCGCCCATAAGCTAATATATTTTTGCCGCCCTAATATGTCAATATTTTTTGAATATCAGAACGAAAAATTTAGCATTAAAAGAACGTAAACTACAGTAGTAATTCTTATAAGAATTTAATAAACAAATTTATCAAAAGTAGAACATACAGAAAATTAAATAACAATTCTTTAAAAAAAACACATTTCAGGAATGTTTTCATCTATTTGTTAAATATTATTTTTTTTATTAATTTACGATTACATTTTTTTTAATTAATTGCAAATTTGCCGCCCATAGTATTTGCCGCCCTAGGCTTCAGCCTACTCAGCCTTTGCATAAATCCACCCCTGCATGCCATTCTGATCAAATGTCTCCCTCGGAACACAAATCATTTTAAGAAACCGATGCAAATGCAGACGTTGGTATGTAGGCTATTGATTTCGATTAAAATTATCTGTTTTAACATTTTTGGAATAACATCGCTTTTAGGGTTAAAATGGGATAGTTTTATTTTAAAAAAATATTTTTAAAGTTATTAATATGGAAGTCGTTAATTAGGCTTCTGATTACCCAGAAAAATGAAGACGTCAGCTAAGAAAGTATTATAGGAAACTCCCCCCTAAATGGGTAGAATGGAATGGAGTTTCTCCCCATTCCACCCATTTACGGGAAAGTTTTTTAAAATCCTTTCTTAGCTGACGTCTCCTATTTTTCTGGGTAATCAGAAGCCTAATTATCAACTCCCATATTAACAACTTTAAAAATAACAATTTTTTTAAATAAAACTTTTATCCCCATTTTAACCCTCAGGGAATGTTATACCAAAAATGTTACTTAATCGTAATAAATATCCTACATACCAATTTTCATACTTCTAAGTCCAGAAATGACAAAGTGCTATCTAAACTTTTACCCTTCATCCTCCATTTTACCCCTTAGGGGGAAAGTTTGTTGTTGATATTATATGAATAGTTGTAAACGCAGAAAAAATATAAATGATTTTCGACTCTGTGTCTCTAAATGTGGGCATTTCCGGACTGTGTGCCCATTGAGACATTTGATCAGAATGGCATGAAGTATAACATACTACAATTTCAGCCGATTTGATCGGGAACCAATTTCCATAAATATAGTGCGGGGTCCTTTGGTGTCAATTTAAAATTATTTACTCCAGAACTTTATCGTTTACGCATTTTGTTTAGTGCGATGAAATACAAAGAAAAAAACTGGAAAAGCTGTTCTAACAAAACTTCCCTCGCTAATACACAATACATTCTTTAGGAAAAACTATACGGATAAAATCTGAATAAAACATATAAATAACTAAAAATTCGACTTTATTTTGTTTCATTATTAAACTATTTTATTGTTTTTAGTTTTTTAAAAGTTTCCAGTTCTAACAATTATTAATATAAGAGATTCTAGAACCATTTTGCTTTTTTTCAAAAGGTTTTTTTATATACCTAAATAAATATTATTTAAACATTTTAGATGAATAAGTATCGTGTGTGTTTAATCTTATTTATGTTTAACCTTTATTTATATAATTGATGGTAACTTTTTAGGAATTAAACCATTTGCTTGCCCACATGAAGGGTGCGAAGCTAGATACACTATCCGACCTGATCTTAAGGACCACATTCGTAAGGTCCATACTAGAGAACGTCCTTTTAAATGCAGCGTTTGTAATAAATGTTTTTTAACTGGATCTGTATATTACCAGCATAGATTAATCCATACAAATGATAGAAGATACGGATGTGACGTAAGTTATTTATTATTTCGGTAGTTTAAAATATTAATGTATTGGTATCATTTAAATATTCCTCTAGCAAGTTACTGTTTTTCAGTAAATAGTTAGATATATTTAATTAAAACAATTTTTAATACCTTTTGTAGTTAGGAGTTGGTGATGATAGTATACCCTCCACTCTAGTATTCAATTTCTTAAGCCACCATGTAATTCTGATTTGGAAAACAAGCGCTGGTCAATGCAGATATCTCTTTCACAAGACCTCAAACTTATCTTGGATTGGGGCGCCAAAAATCTTGTTCAGTTTAATGCCTCGAAAACACAGTCATGTTCGCTGTCGCGAAAAAAGTCTGCCAATGCTAATCCCTTATATATAAGCGGCCAAGTTCTGCAGAACAAAGAGTCGTTTAATCGTGTCAGCGTTACTTTTGAGAATAACCTCAACTGGCACAAACACATTACTTCAATAGCCTCGGCAGCTTCAAAAAAGCTCGGATTCCTCTTCCGAGCCAAAAAATATTTCTCTTCTTCCAATGTTCACTCTGTATGTATCCCAAATCAGACCCTCTTTAGAATATTCTTCTCATGTCTGGGGATTGGCGTCCCCTACAACACTAAGCATTCTGAACTCCATTCAAAGAAGAGCCGTTCGTCTTATTAAGGATCCAACGCTCACAGAAAGCCTTTCTCTTCTTGCCCACCGTCGAGCTGTAGGGGATCTGTCGCTCTTTTATAGGTATTTTTACGGCTTCTGCTCGGAGGAATTGGCCAGTATAATTCCTTCTCTGGCAGCTCCCAACAGAGCAACACGTAGTGCAACCTTTTTGCATCCTTTTACAGTTTAGTTAGAGAGGCCCCGAACTTCCCGCTTTCTTCGTTCCCTCATCCCTAGAGTGTCAAGACTATGAAACCTGCTGCCCGTAGAAGTTTTTCCTTCTCCTCCCAATCTCCAAATATTTAAGTCCCTTGTGAACAAACTCCCTCTCACCACACTTAAGACACCCACGGTACGTTAGTACTTAGGCATCAGCCTTCGTGGACTGTCCCAAGATAACAAAAAAAAGTTATTAGGTTCAATTCTAGTATTGCAAAAGAGATCCCTACGATATCTTTGTAGTGCTAGGTTAGAAGCTTATTTTAAACCTCTTTTTATCAGAGCGAATATAATAATAGTAATAGAAATTTTTATCTTGAAATCCGTTTGCCTTATTCACAAAAATATAAAAATCATGTAAATAAATTTGTCCATAATAAATGCAAAATTCAATTATACTTAGGAGCATAAAGATACATTTTAACCACATCCCTTTGATATTAAGAACAGTTATTTATAATAGAACTTTTAAAAGAGCTATAAAAACTTTTAATAACAAAACCGTACTAAAGTGCACCGTAGTTTTATGGCGATCATTTCTACTTTTAGTTATAATACATATTTTTAATGTTTATAGTTTATATTATTTTAATATTGTTTTATCTTTTTACTCTATTTATGATTTTTTCCCTTATATTGTCTATTATAAAATTTTGTTGTTTGTTTTCTACGTTGCTGTTTGTTTTTATTTCATTACACTGAAATGACAATTACTTTTAAGCTACTTTTAGTTATTTTTATTAGTTATTTTAGCTTTGTTAACATTTACAACAATAAAGCGTATTTTGTGACTTACAGACTTACAGTCGAAAACCTCAGGTTAGTTGAAAAAAATATTCCCATGAGATTTCTTTTTCGTAATTACTTTCGTAAAATAACCCAGAATAAGGTTCAAGATGTCGCCTGCGCGAAAAGTGGTTCCGATTTTTTTAACAATTTTTTTCAAGACGAGTTGCAAAAATCTACTTTTCGCCCCGGACAATTTTTTAGATTTCCCGAAGCTTCTGTACTTTTTGAATATACGTTTTGGCCAGGGCCGTATCTAGGTATGATTGCGCCCTTGGCGGGGTTTAACATTTGCGCCCCCCACGCCGGGTGATTTGGGGAGTATGGAACACGGGGATTTTGCGGGTTTTTCCTTGAAAATTTTACAAAATTAAAGTGCAAAGTTGTAGGTTTAAAGTTTTTTAAACCGAGAATTTCGTTTGTTTAAAATACCAATTTTGTGGTGGAATTTGTGTCAAATTCTATATTTTCTTTATATGAAAATATTAGCCTACTACTTTAAAGAGACATATTTTACATAAAACAACTGCTTGTATCTGACTGAAAAGGGTGAAATTTAAATTAACTATAATATACAAATCCCCCCTGCGCCCTCGCCTTCAAGGTCATACGGCGCCTTCACGCCAGTAAAAAAAATTTTGTGGTTGTTTATCTTTTACAATAATATGGACTTTTTTACCACCTTTTTAATAAAGAGTTTTTGAGTTAACTTTAATAACGAGAAAAACGTTGTTCTTATAAGACATTTTGTAATTAAGTTTTTAAGTTAGTTTAGTTTTCAGCCTATTTAATTTGATACTAGTGCTGTAGTTAAGGCTAATTGAAAGTGATATTTATTTAGCTTAATATTGAAGCTTATACTTTAATATAATAGGTTACATGATATGATATTTCATAACATGTATCTTAGGTTAGTTACAGGTATTTTTATGATAGCTCATTACACCGGCATAAAAAAAAATAAAGTGATCTGTGCATTTGACCAGACACATCCATCTATATGTATTTTGATGCGCTGAATCCAAATCCGAGGTCCGTTTGGCCCATACACCCTCAAAATTTTGAGTAAATTGCGAAAAACTGCTAAAAATGGCTCAAAATTGCAGTTATGAAAATGAAGAAAATTTTCTTAAGCAAGATTTTCTTATGTATTTCGATACGCTTAATCTAAATGCGAAGTCCGTCTGGCTGTACATACTCCAAATTTACATACCTAATCAAGTGCAATGAAAACATTTTTTCGTCATTTTTAGCAGTTTTTCGCAATCTACTCAAAATTTAAAAGGTGTACGGGCCAAACGGATTTCGGATTTAGATTTAGCGTATTGAAATACATAAGACACATACTTGATCGAGTCCAATTAAAAAATCGTTTTCATAACTGCAATTTTTAGCCATTTTCAGAGTTTTTTGTAATTTACTTAAAATTTAAAGGGTGTACAGCTAAACAGACTTCGTATTTAGATTCAGCGTATCGAAATATATAAGAAACATACCTTATCGAGTTTAATAAAAAAATCGTTTTTATTGTACTCGACTAAAATTTTTAACCATTTTAGCAGTTTTTCGCAATTTGCTCAAAATTTTAAAGATGTCAAATCTTAAATTTGGATTTAGCTCGTCAAAATACATATAGATGGATGGATCTGGTCAAATTCACAGACCAATTTATTATTTTTGTCTACCAGTGTTATTAAAGCTTTTTTTTAAACGTTTGGGGACACTAATGAAATAAGTAGTGTCTTTGATTTAATTAAGTTTATCGGGGTAATATCTTACACTAGTTGCAGTGATTTTTTATAATAGCTTAATATTTTAATGCGTTTACTGTATCAGGCCTACTTCAGGTGTAATGAAATAAATATATTTTTTTTTATTTCACTGAGTTTAATTTATTTTTGTACTTTATAATTAACAGTTTTTAACTTCAAAGTAAAAGTTATTTTAGCGTATATAATAATTAATTTTTTGTTTGACACTTTTTAAAATTTTGTACGTCTGCTTGGATTAAAAATAATTCATAGTTTAAAAATTCGTTAAAATTTATTTGTTAACTACTTCAATTGAGTAAATAAACATTGCTTTTCAATATCTTTGATATACCTTACTAGTAAGGCAAAGTAAAATCAATTTCCTTACCATCTCGAGATGGGTTTAAAGTCTTAAACCTGTTATCAGAGGTTTGTTCCAACAAGAAACCGACGTTTCAAATGTTTTGAACTGCTTGGTGTTAGACGCATGCGCGGCCTTAAAACAGTCTCGTGACGGTACGAAAATAAAACGTGACGCGCGTGTTTTGGATGTCAAAAAAGTTTTTTAAATTTTTGTTTTAAAATATAACCCTACTTTTTCTATTATTATTTTGTGACGTTGAGTTAGAAATACCACTCTATATCTACTCATCTTTAAGATAATAAATTAGAGTGTTAGAGGTGTAAAAAGTTTTGAATAAGAAAAAGCGAGGAAAAAAAATGCTAGGCAGTTGCACGCTATTCCAATAAAGTTAGGATTATGAAAAAAATTAAATTAAGTTAAATTAAGTTGGTCACACAAGAAAAGATCATTATGTGATCAAATGGTTTTAATACACATAAATTAAAAATTAAGTTAAAAAGATAAACAACTTTTAACTTTCTTAACTTATTTTAATTTTTTAACCTTATCATAAAATGAAATAAACATTTTTTTAAAATAATTTCCCAAAATAACACATAAAATAGGCTTACAGAAACTGTCTTTCCCATCGGTTATAAAAATGGAACAAAATTATATATTTTAGACAAATATTTATTTGTTAACAAATTATCGGACAGCTGCCAGAGAGTGCACCAATAAAATAGAAATCACGAAAACCCATTAACAGTGATTTGCCCTACGTATGCTAAATTTTATTGTTATTTTTAAACTGATTGGCATGTTTCACCAAACGTCTTAAATTATGAAACTTAATTTTGTTAACTTAAATTAATTAATTTTTCTGCATAATCCTACCTTAACAGTAAACATATGAAGATGAAATATAAAACAATAAACATAAAACAGCTGTTAAAAATCAAAAATCCAGTGCCAAGATGTTCAATGCGCAAGTCAACCCAAACAGTTTTCAATTTAGGCCATGTATCAAAATTACCGTTCTGAAACCGTAACTAAACGATCCCAAGTTTTATTAGGTTTGTTCCAGCACGTTGAAAAACCGTCACCGAACGATCACGCTCATGCGCAGTGATTAAAGTGCGTTCCAACAGAGACATGATGGTTATCGGACGATCCGTTTATGTACCAACAAAACTTTGGGATCGTTTAGTTACGGTTTCAGAACGGTAATTCTGATACATGGCCTAAATTGAAAACTGTTTGGGTTGACTTGCGATTGAGCATCTTGGCACTAATTTTTGATTTTTAACAGCTGTTTCATGTTTATTGTGTCATATTTCATCTTCATATGTTTACTGTTAAGGTAGGATTATAGAAAAGTTAAGTTAATTTAAGTTAACAAAATTAAGTTATTATAAATTAAGACATTTGTGTGAAAACATGCCAATCAGTTTAAAAATAACAATAAAATTTAGCATACGTAGGGCAACCACTGTTAATATTTTTTTCGTGATTTCTATTTTATTGGTGCACTCTCTGGCGGCTGTCCGGTAATTTGTTAACTTTTAAATAAACATTTGTCCAAAAATATAAAATTTTGTCACATTTTTTATAACGCATGGGAAAGACGAGTTTCTGTAAGCCTATTTTATGATGTTATTGTGTGGGAGTTTAATTATTTTAAAAGGGAAACGTTTATTTCATTTTATGATAAGATAAAAAAATTAAAATAAGCTAAGAAAGTTAAATGTTGTTTATTCTTTTTAACTTAACTTAATTTTTAATTTATGTGTATAATTAAAACCATTTGATCACATATTGTTTATCTTTTCTCGTGTGACTTTAACTTAATTTAATTTTTCTGCATTATCCTAACTTTATTTAGCGAATAGTGTGCAACGTGCTTTAGCATTTTCTATTTCCGCTTGTTTAATTATTCAAAACATTAATTTTTACACCTCCTAAGCGCATGATTAAATTTAATTATCTTTAAAGATGAGTGACGATATTATGAGTGATATTTGCTAACTTTGATCACAAAAATAATAAGTAGAAAAGTAGGGCTTATATTTAAAAAAATTCAAAACTTTTGATTTAACAGTCCTAAAACGATCCGCAAACGATCCAACGTTTGTACTTTTGTACCGTCACGAAACTATTTTCGGCCGCGCATGCGTCAAGCGCACCAAAAAACAGTTCAAAGACGATTTGGAAACGATACCGGATTTCTTGTTGGAACAAACCTATTGGTACACAAACAGGATCGTCCGATAACCTTCACGTCTCTGTTGGAACGCACTTTAATCACTGCGCATGAGCGTGATCGTTCGATGACGTGCTGGAACAAACCTCATGAGTCCAGAGCCGCGTCGAAAAATCAGCACACTACACATGCGCCATTGGACTCCTACTCATGGTCATATTCTTCCGTCCGGCCGGGCCGATTCTGCGATAATATGGGCGCCCTCACCACTCCCTCTCCCGCGCCCTTTAGAGGTACCCAGCACGGGTCTGCTTATCTACGAAATGATAATACTGTGCATAGCTGGACTACTAAAACGTAACATTTGTACTTTAATAAATTAAATAATATGCAACAATTTATAAAATACCAATTTATCCGCAGCTAAAATATTTAAAAAATTGAAAGTTACATTCTTGCTGTAGGTATCAGGATAAATTGATATTTTATTAATAATTCATATATTTTTTAGCCTTAATATATTACAAATAATTAAATTAAGTATAATATCTAAGTTGAAAAATGTTATAAAATTGTTCTGTTGTAATTTATTTATTTGATTAATTTTGTCAACAAAAATTAATAATAATATAACCACAGTACTGACAACTGATATAAATAAATATTTTTAATAGCAGATTTTGCGCCTCCCAGGTAGTTGCGCCCTTGGCGGGCGCCCATCTCGCCATCGCCTAAATACGGCCCTGGTTTTGGTAACAATTACGTTTTAGTTTTTAAATCAATTTGTGTTTTAATGTTTATTTTAATTTTTAAAAGAATAAATAATTAATAGGAAAAATTAATAAAAAAACATTTAAAATTTTACAAATGTGTAACAAAATTTATCTGAAATTCATATTTTTGAATTTTTTTACATTACCATGCGTTAGTTTTGCAAGTTTTTGTATATTTGCATCGTTGAATCAGTCTATCAGGTACTGGGTTTTTTTACATAAATTTGGGTATTCTTCTTTCTGGGAGCCGTCTTGATTAACTACCGGAGGCAGCGCAGCCTCCTGAATTTGGGTATTAATTCCCCTGCTTTATCTACCAAGTAACCAAAATCTTAAAAATTCAAAACATGATATTTTGTATATATGGAATTTTTTTATATATAAGTTTATAATAAAGATCTCAATGCATGGAATTTAAACCCATCAGATGTGCAGGGTGTTCCAAATTCAAGCCTCATCATTCTGATCTCGGAAACGTTAAGAGATGCGAGGTCGGTTAAATGAAGGCAAAGTTGCGCAATTTGATGCTGATCAAAATGCCACCTTAAAGATTAAACATTTAAAATATTTTCGAAGACTTTTGGAATATTCGCGATTTCACTTTTATTTTTTAATCACTCTATTTGATAACAAAATAAATTGTACATTCTTAATGCTACGTTTTCTGTCCTACAGGACAGTGTTATTAGATTTACACATCGACGTTTTGTCTTGGAGCTGTCATCATCAACTTTGTTTTTATAAATACGGCCCTGGGATTTTACAAAAGGCTTCCTAAGATCCTTTTGAAAACCAAAAAAAAAATGTAATCAACACATTTATTTTTAAAAAATTTGTATATTTTTAATTTTGGGGCAAAATGTCCAAAAAAGAAGTCGTTTTTTTGAAATATGGGGGAGACAGAAAATTGAGATTTACCAAAGATAATATCTACTAGGAAAGATGACCCTTTAAAAAATGCTATATTTTAAATAAGCTAACTGGTTTTGGAACTAACCGAGCCGATGTCATAAAGAAAAATTGTTCGCGCACCCTAGACGAAAGTCTTTAAATGTTACACTGTCTTTGGCAGGAAAAACGTGGCTAGAAAATAAAATTTAATTTTGGGGTTATTCTTTTTCCGAATAAAGTATAAGAAAATAGGAATGTCGCAAGTTTGTTTCCTAGAAGTCTTCACGATTAATTTTTACACATTTACGGTTGTATTTTAAATTTCAAGCCCCAAATGACCCTCTACTTTGTAGTTTCTTAAACCGAACTTGTATCTCTTTAGGTTTCCGAGATCCCAAAGATGACGCTCAATTTTGCGATACCCGGGATATTTTAATACCCATGCCCCATAAATGGAAGAAAATATTTACGGCCAAGTGATAATCGCGTTGTTAAAATTAGCAATGGACTTAGCAATTGTTAAAAGTTAACAACGGTTTAGAATGTTTAACAAAATGTCAGATTTTGACAGGTTGCCTACTAAAATCATTGAACAACACTGACAATGACGTTTTGTTAACAATTCTAAACCGTTGTTAACTTTTAACAATTGCTAAGTCCATTGCTAATTTTAACAATGCGATCATCACTCGGCCGTTAGTCTAGCTTTATCTGTTCACAAACCTTTTTAATTTAATATTTTTAGTGCAGGTTTAATTCATGTCAGATTGTCAGCGGTATATACATAAATCTATTATATAACTAAAGAATAAAGTAAATTAATTATAAATTATTTAAAATAACTACTAAAAATTCGCGGAGTAACAGCCCTAGCGCGCGCCCTTACATAAGTTCTTCATTAACAATTAAAAAACAATGTTTTATCATAAAATAAGCCCAAAATACTTATCGGGAACTTGTACATAAAGGTTTGAGTTTTAATTAAGCCACTTAGTAACTTCAAGAACAATAACCTTTCCCTGTGTATTCGAGCCTTGAAAATCGTTATTTTTTGTTTTTTCTAATTTTAAAATTGTTTATAACTTGACAGGATACCTTTTTTGTTCAGAATGATGCACACAAAAGTTGTTAGGGGCGAAAAAGTGGATTCTTGCAATTTGTTTAATATTTTTTTATTGGGACCACTTTTTGGGTGGGCGTCACCTTAAACCTTATTCTGAGCTGTCTCACGAAGGTGTAAAAAAATATCATGGAAATATTTTTTCCAACGAACCCGAGGTTTTTGCCTTGTCTATTATGCTGTGTGCACTGGTTTAACTAATTGTGTTTTTTTTCTAATCTATAAGACATCCCAGGTAGGCTATCAAGTATCATGTATCGATTTATATGCTGTAAGTAAAATTACTTAATATTTTTAGTTTAAATCGTATTTTAGGTTTATACTACTTTAATTATTAACTTATTTTTTTTTAAGTAGGAAAATCCAATACCTTGTGAGTATTTGAAATACTTAATAAAGTATTTTAAATACCATATGGATATTTCAATACTTTACTCATATTTTTCAGAACTTCAGATACTGGAAAGTAATTTAGGATCCACAAAAACTAGGGCTATTTTCTTGTAAAATTATATAAAACTTTGAACGGTCGTAAAATTAGTACTTAAAACTGTAGCTGTTAAAGTAATGGGACCGCCAGGGCCAAGGAGTTATTTCAGGTCGGTTATTAGTCTGTTATTAACTTGTTACTCACAAGGAATACATTCAAGAGAAATCATATATTTTTTTCGCTAAGTTGTATTTCGACCTCAACCCGAAGCGTTGGTATTATCTGTGGCCCAACTATTATATCGATGCATATTTATTACACAGGGTCGTCCAGAATAATGTGGTCAATCTCTCGGAATCTAATAGAAAACCCAAAAATATTATGACAAGTTCCCATAAACTTTTTTCCTACGAGCCTTTCCTACTGTGATACAGGTACATAACGAACGACCCTGGAAATTATTATTTTTTAAATAACTTTGAAAGTGCTAGGCGTAATTTAATATTTTTCAAATATTATGGTTACTAGATAAGTCTTCTTCAAATAAACCAATTAAATCATATTTTGCTTATTTAGTTTGCCAGGGACGGACTAGCTCTGACACAATAATAACAATTTTAACACCCTGTCTGATAAAGGTTCAACGATATTATTTTTGGATAGCTTTAACCTTAAACTAAAAAAATATTCTTTATTGACATCGATAAAATCAACTGTTTACGAAAAATAAAATATCATGTTTGGTAATTTTTTTACATTATACATGGTGTTTTCTAATTGTACGTCTATATTTATGAAGGCCATTTTTTAGTCCATTTTAAGAAGAAAACTTCATATAAATGTATGTCCTAAACGTCTTAACTTTTGAGATACAGGGTGGTAAAGTTTTTAAAAATAAATCATTTATTATTAATATCTGTAATCCCACTTTAGATATTTTAATGAAATTTGACACACATGTACTATGTATCAAGAAGCATTTTAAAATAGGCGGGTCAAATTCTGTATGAACGCCACTGGTGAAAATAAAAAAAATTGGTACACTAAAAATGCTTCTTGATACATGGTACATTTATGCTAAATTTAATTAAAATATCTAAAGTGGTATTACAGATATTAATAATAAATTATTTATTTTTGAAAATTTTACCACCATGTATCTTAAAAGTTAAGACGTTTAGGACATACATTCATATAAAGTTTTCTTCTTAAACTGGACTTAAAAACTGCTTCCCTAAATATTGACGTACAATTAGAAAACGCCCTGTATAATGTAAAAAAATTACCAACCATTATATTTTATTTCTCGTAAACAGATGATTTTAACGATGTCAATCAAAAATACTTGTTTTTTAGTTTAAGGGTAAAGCTATTCAAAAATAATATTGTTGAGCTTTTATCATACAGGGTGTTAAAAATAGCTATTATTGTGTCAGAGCTAGTCAGTCCCTGGCAAACTAAATAAGCCAAATATGATTTAATGGGTTCATTTTAAGAAACCTTATCTAGTAACCATTATATTAAAAAAATATTAAATTACGCTTATTGTTAGAATTTTAAAAGTAATTTAAACAAAAACGATTTCCAAGGGCGTCCGTTATGTACCTGTATCTCCGTAGGGAAGGGTCATAGGAAAAATATTTATGGGAACTTGTCATAATATTTTCAGGCTTTCTATTAGATTCCAAAAGATTGCCCACATATTCTGGAACACCCTGTATATTATATTTATTATCTGTTTTCTCTAATATACTAATAAAAAGTTTAAAAATGGAATATGTTAATTGCTATATATAATAATATTTAGGTTTACAATACTTTGCCAGTACCTTCTAAACCAAGAGCGATTTAAGTCAGGCTAAAAACATTTTTTGTAACTTACGCTACTTTGGCAAAAACACTTATTAGTTTTGGTTACATACATGTACTTTTCTTCCAAGCGATCAACAATATGATTTCGTTGTATTTACATAAGCTGCTTTATTGCAAAAAAGCCTCAATTTTAACTACTACATACTATTTTTACTGTATCGTTATTCTTGTATAAAGATATTACTTTATTAAGACATTTTTTAAACATATTTAAAAATTAGACTTCACTGCAAAGTACACTTTTTATTGTTTAAATAATTATTAACTCTGGTTTACAAAAAAAAAATACTTTACCAGTAGGCCATATTTAACGTTTATTCAAATTAAAAAAATAATTTTTAGACTTGCCACAAAAGGTTCTTTAGAGCTGATGCTTTAAATAATCACAAACGTATTCACACCGATGAAAGGCCCTATCCATGCAGTGTCTGTGGGAGAGAATTTAGGCAAAAAGGAGATCGAAATAAACATGTCCGCACCCAACATCCTGATTATTTTAGTTCTAATATTTAGGATTGTTTTTAGTCAATAAAGTTGAGTTTGTGTTTTTAAATTGTTTTATAGTTTATGAATTGTTATTGCACGATTTTAGATATTTAGTAATTTGGCACATTTTGCTTGAAAAATATACGAAAACGTAAACAATGTAATTTACAGCTACTTAAAATAGGTCAATAAATATATGCCAGATAGACATATGTAATCGTGCGTTCTTTTACCAAGGAAGTTTGAAGGTATATGGAAGGCCAATGCTGTAGAACAAAATTGTCTAGGCGTGCAGGGTAGCGGGAATAGGGGAATTGGCCCCGCGGAGTTTGCGCAATAAATAGTAGGTCAGGTCCACACTTCCTAAATTCTTTATTACCATGTTTAAACTTAACATCAAATGTCAAATTCAAACTAACTATACTTTCACTGTTAGTTTTTTGCACAAAATTGTGGGTTATTGAACGATACTATTACAGAATATTTAAAAGTATTGTGTCATATTGGATTTTATATCATCTGATTTAATATGGAAAGAATAGATAGCGCCACTTCACAGCCTTCGCTTTAAATGGTCGATATTTTTGGGTGTTTTGAATTTTTATCAAAAATCTTAGTAAAATAAATGGCAACACGATTTTTTGAAATAAATCTCAAACATTTTATGATAGTTTCATAAACTTATCACCAATTTTGTGATAAAAGAATGGCAAGATAGTGTAAATGAGCTTAATCTAATTGTCATATTTAAGGATCGATATCTAAAAAACAAAACGTTGTCGAAAAAAACTTACTTAAATTTGTAATTAGCGTCTCTGTATGCAAAAAATTATCAAAATCGACAAGGGTCATGAAAAGTAAAAACTTAACCATAATTTAAACAGGTTGTTTGTGTTTTAGGGTCATACAATATTTTATAAATTTATAATTTGTATGAAAGTACAATAAAATAGTGTTACCTCATGCAGGAATCTATATCTACACCAAATTCCGAAAATTATTCTAAGACTGGTTGTCCATTAAAAGTGAAAGATTTTATTACTGACTTTTAGGTATATAGGTTTCACTAATAACGAAGATTCATGAGACAGGATAACAGTGGTTAAAATATTTAGTAACCTTCGGTAGGTATCAATTGTAACAGTATCCGTTAAATATTATGTGCCTATAGTATGTCGACTTTAAAAACTTGATAATGTAAGTATAAGAAACCAAAATCTGATTTCTATAAACAAATACAAAAGAAGCAAAATAAACTATAACATAAAATTGTATTTTCTTTTATTTAATTTGTGGTACCTGTATGTATTAAAATTTGCCTGGTCTGCCCAGTAAGTATTAATTTTAATCCTTTAAAAGACGTACTAAATGATTAAATGAAATATGAGTACTAAGTGTAAACCTAATTTCGTTTTAATGATCTACAAAAATACACAAACATTGAGGTATTCATTAAAAATAGTTAAGATTCCTTACTTTCTCACTGTTATTCCTATAAAATTTTCATTTCTATAATTTATAATTGATATATTACTATTTATTCGGTTAACTAACGTTGCGCCTCATAGAAGCACCTAATTTTGAAACAAAAATCTTACCTAAAGTAAAAAATTCTGGGTATGTCACCCTTGATTTGCGAGACAAACCATACAACTCTAGTCATTTTGTTACGATATATAAGTAACAAACAATAAACACAAAATTATAGTCACAATTTATAAACATTATCACTAAAATAAGAAGGTTTTTATAATCCAAAACTTTGCAACCACAAATAAAATAAAAAAGACAAACAATCGAAAACGGCCCAACGAAACATGTAATTCGCTTGGAAGGGTTGATACGATGAGAGGTACACATGGCATAGTTTCATCACGCGCCGCGCCGTCGACAGAAACTATACTACGGCCCTGATAAATGTATAAAGTGTTGCTTACCTACACTAATTTATCAGTGTGTAAGTAGCACACTATTAAAATTTTGTGGAATTTTGTTACTGCGCAGAGTCGCGGGGCGACTCATGACAGTTATTTTCATAGTGGGCTGGACATTTCTTGATTGAATAGGCCATAGCATTGGGCTTCCATATACCTTCAACTTCCTTGTCCTCTAGCATTAAATGTACCCTTAACGTGCGGTATGGGGTCATCCATTAATCAGGTGAGGCTCTAAAGGGAAGGGGAGGGGTTGTGAGATATCACGTGTATTTGTTTTGTCGTTATAGGCACGATTTCTAAACAACCAAAAAGCTCGACTCGCCGTTGTTTGGTCATTTTTATTACGGTAATTAATTTTCCAGAATAAAATTGAATAAAATTATACTTACCTGTAATTAAAGATAATATTCTAAAACTTTTAAGATACTTTATATCAAAAAATACACATGATTTCGGGTAGAGGAGGGGGGTGGTTAGTCTTACCACGTATCACCAGGGAGAAAGGGGGGTTAAAAAATGCTAAAAAACATCACGCGTTTAATGGACGACCTATCCAAAATGGTACTCAATTGTGTCAATAACTCGCAAAGGAGAGTAATACCAAAAGCCTTTGAAATCATTTTAAATAACTTGCTAAATTCTTGCTAATAGTTTTAACATCAATATTTACTTTTAATATAATTAAAATAAAGCATATGTAAAAAATCTAATTTAGAGCATTTTTTCACAAGGTTGAACCACTAAGGTTAGCGGTTGGATCGATAGCTGCCAATACTTAAAGCCAATTTACAGGGTAATATTTTAAAGGATATTGTAGCAAATGGTATTATACCTTCGAGCTTATACCTTATATGCTCGAAATATAACACGCGTGCGCACTAGTTCCTTAGAACAGTCAATCCGATTTGTAGCCAGTTTGTGTTTCCAGGTCAGGATTTATTTAACTGCACTATTAGCATATTTTTGGTAATATTTTTGGTGAATTTTTAGTAACCAAATTTAAAACAGTTTTTACACAATCTTACGATTCTTTTTGTGAAACTTCATTATTTTTGTGTTGTCTTTGGCTTTATTCAAAAAATATAAATTCGCATCCTTCTTCTTAAAGCGCATCACCTATCGGAGATTTGCTATTATCACAGCAATCCGGACCTTGTGGCCCAGGGCCCTATTTTACGGTGGCAGAGGGCGCCGCCAAGGGAGCTGCCTGGGAGGGCGCAAAATCGGCTATGAATTTTTTTTCATCAGTTGTCAGTACCGGACTCATATTATTATTATGTTTTATAGCCAAAAATTAACAATAAATAAAAATTCCCCCAACAAAACTAAAAAATGTGTGAATTATGAATAAAAAAATCAATTTATTCTGATACCTCAACAAGAATGTAACTTTTGGTTTTAATATTTAGGCTTGGGAAAATGGTATTTTATACATTGGGGGGGAGCACTATTTCTTTTTTTTTGTTGCATATTATTAAATTTATTAAAGTATAAATGTTATTTTAGAAGGGTTTTTTTTTTTTAGTATTTTTGTAACTACGATTTTATTGTTAGGAAAATTTATTCTAAGTTTAATTATCCGCAAATAAGGATGTTTAGTTAATTTACATACCACAATATTTTCATATAAATAAAATATAAAATTTGACACAAATTTCACCACAAAAATTGGTATTTTAAAGAAACGAAATTCTTGGTTCAAAAAACTTAAACCGACAACTTTGCACTTTAATTTTGAAAAAATTTCCGGGTATTAACCTCCGAAATCCTCGTTTTCGTTAAAGGGTATTCCATACTCCCCAATCCCTTAGGTTCTTTAACCAGGGCACACGGCGCCGGCGTCTCCTAATGTTCCGCTTTCCACGAATCTTTTCCTGGACTATCAGTTGGGGAAGTGTGTATTTCTGTCTTCTCATTTTATGACCCAGGATTGAAGCTTTTTCTTTTTTATTTATGGTGTTAATGATATCGCATTAGTTTTGCATTAGGTTCAAATTCAGCATTAGTAATTCTATCTTTTCCAGAGAATAAGATTCTGAGGTAACCACTTTTCCCAAAGCTTGTGTCCATGTGGTTTTCTTGAGGGTCCATGCTTTAACTCCATAAAAAGCGCGTAACAACGAAACATCCTTATCCTAATTTCCCATGTTAATAGCCCGATTTGGGAAATAAATTTTTCATTTTTATAAATTTTGATCTGGCTATGTCTATTCTCGTTATTATTTCTCTTGTTTGGTTACCGGTTGTTTTATCCAAGTCCCTAGATATTTAGATGTTGGCACATTTCCTATCCTAGTGTTTGACCCCAAATGGTTCAGATCTTGGGGGAATTTTTAACTCCCAAAACTGGTTATTAAACGCATTAAAAAACATAATTTTATAGTATTTAACATTTTTTTCAGAATTCAATTCTTACTATATTTAAAAATTAAATAGATGCAATTTTTATTTCCAAAAACTGAAAGGCATTGCCCCGTGAAAAAATGGCTTTTAAGCTAGAATCAGACTTGGTAAGTTTTTATAGAGTCCGGTGCATATACGCAGGTTTTTAATATTTTGAAAAGCAGATGCAATTTTTTCTTGCATGTCACAATACCTCTTTTTTCTAATTTTTTGCTTGCATTTTTTTAATTTTCAGGTTATCAACCTATATTAGTTTGTATTTTTTTTCCCTTACCTTGGAGCATCTTGTGTTATATTATAGATATTTAAATTCTTTCGACTATTAAAAATAAGTGTTCTGTAAAAGGAACTTAATTACAAAGTTGTAGTGAAAAAGTATGTTTAGTTGCAAGTAAAACATATTTGAAATTGCAATTGTAATAACAGAACTATTACTCTCGGAAAATTAAAATTTTTAAAAAAAGTTAAAAGTGTGCGTTTGCATTTATGTATATTTTTCAATTAAATTGTCCCAATGTTGTTATTTTTCTTAACAATCTTTTAATACGAAAACTCAATATTTTAATATAATTATGCTAAATTTGGATATTCATGTTCTTAAATAAAAAATTAACGGGCACTATAAAATATAACTGTAAGGTGTTTTTAAAAATTTTTTTAACTATAAAGTTAAAAAGGGGACAGAGTATAAGTTTAAAAATTAAAACGAGTGTTCAGGGATATAAAAAAGTAAAATTTATATTTTATTTTTTATTTATTTTAAGACTATTTTTAAAAATAAGTAAATAAACGAAAGTTTATATATTGAAATGATCTTATGTCGTTTAAATATTTCAATACTAATTTTAATCCCTGATTTTAATATATCCGAAAAATTTAAAAATTTAATAATTTTTGTGTATATACATTTTTAAAGATTTTTTTTATAGCAAGTATAGAAATAAAATCAAAGCACATTTTTATAGCGCAGAAATTTCAATTTATTATTTAAAGTTTTGTCCATGGTTTTCACATCAACATAGCATTTTAGTACGGACCTGGATTTTTAATACATTTATAACATTGTGTTTTATTATTAGAAATAATTTTTTCGTTGACGTATTTAAACTAATAAAATTAATTCGTTTTTGTCTTAAAGGGACCATTCATTAATTACGTAAGGATGAGTTTGACATTTTTCCCCCTCTACCCATTAAAAACTACAAAGTTTATCAAACCCCCCTTCCCCACCCTCCTGTAAGATTCAATCAAACATAAAAAAAACATTTTTATATTATGATTAAAATAAAATTAATACCTTGGAAAGAATAATTTTATTATAACTGTATTTATAACATTTAAAATAATAATAATTTTTAAATAAGATGTAAAAACAAATTTAAATTTTAGAATGAAGAAAACCATTAAGCATTCGAAATAAAACTAGATTTTAAATATAATATTTAAAATAATTTTCAACTTGTAAAATATTACGCAAGAATGGCTTTAACCCCTCTCCTCCCCCCGAAAAGGTACTGTATAGATTTCCTTAACCTCCTCTTTCCTTGGGACAGTTACGTTATTAATGAATGATCCCTTATTACTTATTACATATATTTTATAACAAAATAATAAAATTTTAATAAAAAGTACTGAACTATTCGGATTAAAATACAAGTTACTAATGTTGAATCGTACAGAAAACACCTGTTCTCTCCATGGTTTAAACTGCCCTTATATAAAAAAGTGTCTTTTGTTTTCGTTATCTTTTAAATTAGGCTATGAAAATAAATCCAAAATTGGATGTCTTTAAATAACTTTTAAAGTGCTGGCATATTTTTATAAATTAATTTAAGCGGTGTATTCTTACACTCTTCCAATTGTTGTAAACTTATAAAAATGCCCATAAATTTTTAAAAAACAATAATCCAAATTATGTTCATTGTAGCTTAGCTAAATTTAATGCAAATGCTTAATATTTATTGTATTTTTTTTAGATTTAATCTGATTAAACAGTTATTTATAATTTTGTTAATTAGAAATAAATGCCCACATTGTATTTATTATAATTGTGTTTAATTTTAAATTAATTAAAAAAAATAATATATTACTAATAAAGAATATTAACTATAGCTTAGTTTTATTTATGTACGTTTATCTAGAAAAAAAAAGATATTTTAGGTTTTAATAAGTACTTTTTAAAATAAAGAAAAATTATATTTTTATTAAAAAAATCACTCCACGTTAAATATCTGCCGAAAAATAAAATATTGTAAGTATTTTGTTTTTCTTTTTGTTAACCTAAAAAATTTATTATTTTTGTAGTCCCTATTCTTTTTTAAAAAGAATCTGAAAAAATGCCAATTCTTCAAGAAAATTCTAAATTTAACTTATAGTAATCGTTTTAATTATAACTTAGTTAAAAAATCAATTCTAAATAAATCATACAATGAACAATGATGACTAAAGAATAATTCTTCAACAAAACTCATTTTTTTTTTATTTAATAAAAAATTTTTTTAATCAAATGTTTGACAAAAAAGTTTGAATACGAAGCAAATTTTTAAAATTTAATTTATTAATGGGAGTGACCCACCTGATTAATCGACATTGCTTTAAAATTGGTTTTCGGTAAGACATTTTAAAGTAGGGAGATATAGACAAAAAAAAAACTAAAGTTGTTTTATGTACGAGGTGGCGGGCATATTTTTGCTGGAAACCCTTTAGAAAGATGTATATAACAAGAAAAGAGGTATGCTTCCTCTCAGAAAGGTGCGGAACATTTGGAAAATATACAAAGTGTAAAAAAAAAACAAAAAAAAATTATTACTTAAATCGCTCATAACTTTATAAAGTTTTTGGTTTTGAAAAGAAAAATTGTGGAATTTGTTTTTTCTCTTTTATTTTGTTTTTGGATAATATAATATTTCATATTTTAAGGTTTTTAAAGTGGATTTAATTTTTTAGTTTAACCTTTTTATTTTAATTTTTGTTTTAAAAAAATCCCTGGAATTTCTTTTTAAAAAAAAAAGAAAAGTATTAGTTTTGTTGTAAAAATTTAAAGATTTGGTTAACGATTTTCTTACATAGATTTTGACCAAGGTTTTCAGATGTTGTAATAGAGGGGCTCATACTCCATCGCATCACATCACATCCCCGCTTCTCTCATTCACACTTTTCAGGGTTGAAGCGCGGGGGTTTTTTCCTTAAGCATTTTAATTTTATCGTATTTTAATTGTTATTATTTTTTAAAATAAATGACGTTTTTGAATGAGTTAGTACGAATTTTTTATACATACTTTCATCACTCCCGCAGGAGATGAGTTCCAAGATACTACCACTTTCTATTTTTCTCGGTAATCGAAAGCCTAATTACCAACTTTCATAATTGCAATTTCAAAAATGACTATATTTCCATTCAAACTTTTATCCCTATTTTAACCCCTCCCCCAAGGGATGTAATTCCGAAAATCCTAAAACAGATCATTTTTAATCGTTATCAATAGCCTACATACCAATTCTCATACGTCTAAGTTCGGAAATGACGAAGTTCCATACAAAGTATCCAACCTCATTCTATCCCTTTAAGGGGGGGGGGGATTTTCTAAAAGCATCTCAAATCTAACGTCTTTTTTTGCTGACAATAAGTAATTAGAAGCCTAATTACCAACTTCCATATTTACACCTTCAAAAATGACAATTTTTTTATACAAACTCATCCCCATTTTAAGCCCCCAAGGAATAAAATTCCAAAAATGTTAAAGCAGATCATTTTTAATAGAAATAAATAGACTACTTACCAATTTTTATAATCATTTATCAGTTTAAGTCCAGATATGACGAAGTTCCATACAATCTTTGACTTTCATTCTACTCCTATGGCAAAATTACTGCGTTTTTACATTTTTACAATATTTACATGATGTGCAAATTTAAAATTTACATCATTTACCACACAGTTTAATTTTACTTTTTATTCCAGACCGACGTATTTAATTTTTTCTACAGTCTTGTTCTCCTGTTTAAAATGAATTAAACCATACCTGAATATTAAAATGTACAACCTAATTATTAAATTTGGGAAAAAAACTAACAGTAAAATAAAAACTTTAATTCAAAAAAAAATTATATAACGTTTACTAAACTAAAAAAAGGGTTTTAAATTGAATTTGTATTAAAGTATTATGGGAAATTTTATAGAAACAAATAATGTTAAAAATACCTCTACTACTGGTTTTTTATGAAAGAAAAACAATGCGGTTTTTTTATTTTTAAAAAATTTTTTTGGGTGAATTTTTTTTACACGAGCGATCACTAATTCCCATAGTTGCTTGCGGTCACTTTTGGGTTTTCTCGTTGGGTTATCTATGCTCAGGGGCCCTACTAACCTTATGGGCTGGTTTTAACTACAGCCCAGGGGGGCCATGAACTAAAGATGAGAAATTTTTTAAAACTTCATATCTCAATTAATAAACTCGGGAGAGGATAAGTGCACACCCTGAATAAAACCGCTGAGTGAAATTTGTGTTCGTGTCTCGCGCCCGAACTATATATATATATATATATATATATATATATATATATATATATATATATAAAATATATATATATATATATATATATATATATATATATATATATATATATATATATATATATATATATATATCTAACCTTATGGGCTGTTTGGGGCTACAGCCCGGGGGCGCCATGAACGTAAAGATGAAAATTTTTTTAAATCTTCATATCTCAATTAATAAACTGGGGGAGAGGATAAGTGCACCCCCTAATTAAAACCGCTGAGTGAGGTAGTGTTCGTGTCTCAGCTGAACTATATATATATATATATATATATATATATATATATATATATATAATATATCCCCAACAAACAATTTGGTTTTTTTATAAAAAATCTAAAAATTTCTCCAATACAAATTTTATAAAACATTGTTTCTCTGGGAAACTTTTTTATAATTTTTTTGCAGCACTTATAAATGAAAAAATTGTTGAAATTTTTAAAATACTTTAGTCACCATAAATATTTTGTAATGGTTATTGTAATAATTAAAAAATAATAATAAAACATTTTGGTTAACTAAGAGTATTTAGAAAGGGCATTATAGAACTGTTTTATTAAAGCTCTTTTAGTAGCCCTAAATAACTATTTTTAAGAATTTTTATGACAGACTTTTAAGAAAAACTTGTTTGGAACTGTAACACAGTAATAAAAAAAAATGGGTTTTTAAATATATTTTTAAAGTCGCCACAAATATCTTTGAATCAAAACGAAATGCTTTTGCTGTGACAAGAAAAACATCTGAAAAAATTAAAAGAAAGCCATACTTATTGGATTAAATAATAAGTAATATGGATCTTCGTATACATGCATCTCCGTGGGGACAAAAATTTTTAGTGAAGGGAAATTTTACTAATAATTATATATCATTTTTTCAAAAAATTTTTTTAAGCGCTTTCTTTACCGAGTTTCAAAACTTTTTTTTTGATATTAATCCGCTTTTCAATCAAAGTCATTTTGCAAACATACTTATGTCAGATTTTTTTTTGTTATTAAGTCCGCTTTTTGAATTAAAGTCATTTTACAAACATACTCAGATTATTTTAATAATAATAAATTTTTAAGTCAGTACGTTTTTAACTGTCATTAACAACAAAAATATGATAATTGTTGTAACTAGACATGTCTGTATTAGAGTTACTAACTAGTGCATGGACGTTAAAAATGGCTGCCTTCTATAAAATACTTTTGTGTTAGTAGGAAGCATTTTACCATAATTAAATTATAAGGCTACTTTTATAAAATATAAAACAATGAGATTCTTTGAGTTAACAGTCTTAGGAGGGTCAGTGCTTAGACAAAATTTTGTTGTGTAACAGGCATTTTTGAAACAAATGTACCTAATTACTTTGATCCCCAACTTTTGTCATGACGTCATCTAAAGCGCCCCAAAGGATCTTGCGGAATTATGTTAGGGATCCTTTTATTTACATTCCAAATAAGAGCTCTTAAAATGCTGGTAAAATTAAAAAAAATGCCCATGATCTGAGATTTTTTTAAAAAAGTATTGCTTTTGTCCTGTTCTGATTTTCCCCCTTTTCTGGTGCTTTTTGAATTTCCATGTTACTTTGGGAAATATTTATAATATTTTATATATTATATTTTATATATATATTTTTTTTCATTGTCCTATATCTGACATTTTAAATGTCTGCTTTTAAATATCAATCGCTATAAATATTTTTTTGAAAAACAAAGCCCTTTATAAATATAAAGGGAAAAATAACCATACATTAATGCAAAAATATATTACAGCAAATGTGTTTTATTGCGTAGGTAGCCAAAAAAAATATTTAAAGAAAAACAATTTAATTATGTAATCATTTTGTTTCTGTTTCCAATCTACAGCAGACTGCATCTCTATGAAATAATTATATTGCAAGCTCTGGAGCAACAATTTACTCCAAAAAACAAAATAGTCCTTAATACTACTTTAGAAAAAGTATTTTATAAGATGACCACACTAATATAATAAAATAATTTTTTAGGTTTTTATAACGATTTTTATTATCCCCAAAAGACTCTTACAAAGGCGTTTAAAAAGTTTAGTTTTTAACCCCCTTTTAAAATGTTTTATAGCTTAGTCATAAAAACTATTTATAATTATTTTGTAACTGCTTTATTAGATATTTTTTAATATTGTAGTGAAACGTTTTAATAATAAAATAATAAAACATTTCAGTTGCAGGCAACCATATGTGTTATATACAACTGTAATATAATTAAAATTTAAAATCTTGGAAGCATTAATAAAACAATAATAAAACAAAACAGTTGTAGAAAAATTTTAAAAATTTTAAAATAGATTTGCTAGTTGGGATATATATATATATATATATATATATATATATATATATATATATATATATATATATATATATATAAGATCTTTATTATCATAAACTATTTACAATTAATTTATATCAAATTTAAAAATAATAATTAAAAATTTAATTTTCTTCTTGTGGTGTTTCGTTAAATTATTCATTTTTTGTTAAAAGTAATTGAAATTATCAATTACAACTAAAAGTAATTGTATATTTTAGCAATTAGGTACTCTATTTAAATTATCACATATATTAAACACGATACACTAATAAATAAAATATTTATACTAATATGTATCAAACGCGCACATCACACTATTCAAACTGATCTCCAGGCAAGTTCAACATTATGTGACTCTAAAACAAAAATTTCATTTTATGCTACCCCAAACATCGACAGATTTTTCTAGAAAAAAAAGTATAAAAATGGTGGCGGTAAGCATCAATCGAAAATACTAAATCATTGCGAAGGTGGCGTTTGCCGGATTTAAAGCAGCCCGCCGTGTTTTAAGATGCTCTTTCTGGCTGGCCAAAATTTCGGCAGTTTTCCCATAAAGAAAGAAAGGTAATTGAATTTTTCGTAGTAATTCAATTATTTATTAGGTAATTGAATTAACTTCTAATTAATTCAATTACTTTATAAGTAATCGAATTACTTTCTAAGTAATTGAATTACTAAGGATTCGTGAAAATCAATTACCAATTACGATTACATTATTCTATTAATTGATAATCCAAATCCAATGACCTTTTCGGTAAAGTAATTGAATTAAAGTAATCCAATTACTGAGAAGTAATTGAATACGATTTTTCAATTATTTTAATTCAAATACCGACAGCTCTGCATACAAGCATATCTACAACCATATACGTACATGCTCCTACAAAATTTTGTATATTTGTTAAGAAGCCATCCAAATCTTGGTTCTATTAAATAATTGGATGGGAGGCATGGAGCGCGTTACAGAATACTTAGAAACTTAAAATATGTTAAACATTGTTAGGTATATTAGGAAGTTATGTGTTTATAAATAAATTAAGCGATATATTTTTGAGACATGTGACAAGCTTTATGATACGTACTAGTTTGTCAAACATTTGTCATGTTTTGATAAAAATTGTACTGCAGCTCTGCATACAAGCATATCTACAACCATATACGTACATGCTCCTACAAAATTTTGTATATTTGTTAAGAAGCCATCCAAATCTTGGTTCTATTAAATAATTGGATGGAGGCATGGGCGCGTTACAGAATACTTAGAAACTTAAAATATGTTAAACATTGTTAGGTATATTAGGAAGTTATGTGTTTATAAATAAATTAAGCGATATATTTTTGAGACATGTGACAAGCTTTATGATACGTACTAGTTTGTCAAACATTTGTCATGTTTTGATAAAAATTGTACTTTTTATTAGTATCACTTTCGCAGGTATTGAAATTTTAGTAGCTGTCAATTTTTTTTCCAACTATTTTTATTATTTGTAATGATAGTCATAACACTTTTGACCAAAAAAAGCTAAGAGAAAAGTACGATGTTTGCTAAAACAATGTAGTATAAATTTCTATATTTTTGTTGATTATATTATTAAACGCAATTTGATGGCAAAATTACTGCGTTTTTACATTTTTACAAAATTTACATGATGTGCAAATTTAAAATTTACATCATATACCACACAGTTTAATTTTACTTTTTATTCCAGACCGACGTATTTAATTTTTTTCTACAGTCTTGTTCTCCTGTTTAAAATGAATTAAACCATACCTGAATATTAAAATGTACAACCTAATTATCTTAATTAGGAAAAAAACTAACAGTAAAGTAAACACTTAACCATTTCAAAATAAAATTATATATACGTTTTCTAAACTAAAAAGTTTGAGAATTGAATTTGTATTAAAGTATTACTGGTAAATTTTATAGAAACAAATAATGTTAAGTACCTACTACTGGTTAATTTTATAGAAAGAATAAACAATGCGGTTTATTTATTTTAAATAATTTTATTGGGTGAATTTCTTTACACGAGCGATCACTAATTCCTATAGTTGCTTGCGGTCACTGGTTATCTCGTTGGGTTATCTATGCTCAGGGCCATACTAACCTTATGGGCTGTTTGAGCTACAGCCCAGGGGCGCCATGAACGTAAAGATGAGAAATTTTTTAAATCTTCATATCTCAATTAATAAATTCGGGAGAGGATAAGTGCACACCCTGAGTAAAAACGCTGAGTGAGGTAGTGTTCGTGTCTCGCGCCCGAACTTTTCATGCATATTAGAGATGAGATTTACGACGATTTTTAAGTCACTGGTATATCGGTGAGAACAGTGACTTATAAGTCGCCGCTTTCTTTAACGGCGGCTTAAGTCGCTGTTTAACCCAAAAACAGTTATTATTAAAAAGACTAAAAATACCGATATTTTCATTTTATTTATTTATTTCCATAAATATAATATATAAAAAGCGGAACAAAAAACAAACAAATTAACCAAACGAAGAATAACTGACAAAAATAAGCAGAAATTAATTGATTAAAAATACAACAAAGAATAGCAAAAAAAAAAACGAAAATTCTAAGTGCTTACAAAAAAGTTAAATGTTTTTATTTGAATTTAAAAATATGAGCATGCTTGCCTTCTTTGACTTTATTATATTTCGACGATCTAAAATTATTTTTTCCTCCTTTGAAAAAAGTTTTCATAGAATCTAGAATTCTATAACATCGGATTATTTAGAAAGAATGGATTTAAATTCAATAATCAATGAATTATTTAATACATCAATTCAATTTATGATAATAATTATTATAATTAGTATGTGGATGTTTTTTTTGTTAAAAATATTTTTTTGATGTTTATTACAATATTTTTTTTATTATAATTTTTTTCTATTTCATTTTTGTTATGTATTATATTGAAGTGCAAATAAAATTAAATTTATTGACATAAGAACAAAATTTGATATATTGCTATTTCTTTCTTATTTCCTATCATAAAAAATTATTAGGGTTTGCCCTCACTATTCTTGTTATCCTTAGGCTCCGTGTATTTAAACTAAAAATAAAATATAGGTTAACGGAAACTTCATTTAACAAAATAATTTTATTTATAACTGCAATAAAATATTAAAAAATCATATTTAAAAATGTCACTGCCTATGCTTGCTATATACACAAAAAAGATGTTTGGAAGGACACAAAAATATTTTTAAAAACCCCTTTTTCAAATAAGTATCTTTTAAGCGATTATTTTGGCGCTCAGTTGTTTTTCATTAGGTTTGCGTGCAAACATAAAATTCTAATAGCAGTCTGTATGCATATATACATAATAAAATAAACATAAAAATAAATTGTCATCATATGTGTCGTTTAAAACTCCCACTGGTATACCTGTATAACACTCCTCTATCCCAAAGGCATTGTGCAAGCAATAAAATTTATTGTTTTGTATTCATGCGCCTATATCGGTTGCCTAGTTACTCTTTTAATGTTTTCAGCGGACTAACAAACATGACTATCGACTTTGCCTATCTATAACATTATGACCGACGATGCCGATGTTGCGGTCACCTAGCACCGCTTGGTCTGCCGATGCTGATGGTTTGTCCGCCTGAAAAGAAAATATAAACAAAGTTTAGTAATGTTTATTTTGGTTGCTTCGCTCATACGATCTTGATCTGGTATGAATTAAAATTTACTATTGGATTTTAAAGGCGTTTGTTTAGTAATCGAAATAATAACTTCGAAGAAATGAAAGTGCTACAAGGAAATACTTTTTTATATTTTGGAGATAAAAATGTGGCAAAAGTGAGTGGGGTTTGGAAAGGTAAGTTCTGTATTAATTTTTTTGAGATGTATTTTAAAAATACAGTTAAGGACAAAACTGTTTTAAAAAGTTTTTATTTTGAATTTTGCCAGGTTGGACTAAATATTTTTTCTATGTCTTTTGGATTCTTAAATACACACCTAAAATATTGAAAATATATTTACATCAAAATTAAAAGTTTTACTGTTTAAAACTATTTGCTTGCTTTTATCGATATTAATAATCACAAGCGCCACTTCCGCAAGTATGCAGTGTTATCAAAATTTGTTGTGGATGGTCCACAAAATGTAAACTATTTTTTTAGAAAGTAAAATTACATAAACACGGCTGGTTAAACTGTTTTTATTAGTAATAGTCCGGGAAGCCACCGCAAAAAAGCTGGCCCTTGAGAGATACGCATGAAACATTTTTTTTATATTACTATGAACTACTAAAGTCAATTCAAAGCCGCACTACTGACTTAGCTCGTGAAAAATAGTTTTTTTTAATATAACCCGAAAACTATTGATTTTAGCAAAAAAGATATATAATTAAAATTATAGGCCTAATAAAACTACGTAATTCTTGTTTAATAAAATTTTTGTAGCTCTTTTAGTTTTAAAGATATTAATGATTTAAATTTAAAATAAAAACGCAAATATCTTAGAAGCTAAAAGAGTCACGAAAAAATGTATAATGGAAAAAATGTGCTTTTTAATAAGCTCTATAAAAATGGTTATATACACATTTTTATTAAAATGAGTAAAGAAAGTAATAAAAAAAGTGATTTTGGCCAAAAATGTATCTTCTGTGAAAAAAAATGGAAAAGAAATTAAACGTAAATATTGTTGTTTTTTGGTGTAAATGGGTTTTTTAAATTTATTTTTAATATAAAATTGGTAAAATTTAAAAAATAATAAAATCAAAAAAATAACAATAATAATAAATTTGGCCGAAGATTACTGACCGAGCGGACGCAAGGAGTGGTCTTATACGGATGGCCTTCCGCATGACGCCCTATGGGGTTGGAGCCATGGGATACGTCATGTCGGATCTTTTTAAATAATAATAAATTAAATGGAAAACTCGAAATCTTTAAAAGATACAAAAAAACGTATGAAAACAAAATTGTGGCTTTTACGATTTCAAAATAAATAAGTTTTTTTTTATTATTTTGTTAAAAGTTA
Source organism: Listronotus oregonensis (assembly GCA_019359885.1). NCBI lineage: Eukaryota > Metazoa > Arthropoda > Insecta > Coleoptera > Curculionidae > Listronotus > Listronotus oregonensis. The sequence goes on along the minus strand of JAHBCN010001214.1, from coordinate 61,633 downwards.
TAGTTTTCGAGTTAGAGCCAAACATAAACAAAAAATAATATATATATTTTTTTTATTTCGTAAAAATATTCGAAAAAAATCGTTTTTATAGTATTATAGTTTTCACGATTTTGTGTCACTTTAGTTATATAAATGTTTTTGCTAAAGTTGATGCAATAATTTAAATAAGAAAGGCTGTAAGTTTGAAGAATTAGATAGCTTAATAAAAAATAATATTTTAAAAGTTTTAAGCTGAATCAATTATGTAAAAAAAATGTTAGATGTTAAAAATATGGTTAAAATTTTCTCCAGATCATTCTGATCGAGTATCTGTCTTTATAAAATAATATTATTAATATTCAAATCGATAATGAAAATATTCAATCGAAACTATCACGTAAAACAAGACTTGGAAATTATTCACACCCCAGGTTTTAAAATAAGTGCAAATATTTTTTTAAATTAAATTAATGTTTAAACTTTAATATGATTGTATTATGAAGCAGTAAATAAATTATTAAGTGCAAAATAAAAAGAAAACATTTTGAATCAATTTTTAGATGGATCGGAGTTGGTATACTTACTTGTACCAAACAATATTATTATTTGCGAAAATTTTGATCAAAATCACTTTTTTTTGCTTATATCTCCTTTATTACTTATTTTATGTAAAATGTGTATAAAACCTTTTTCATAGAGCTTATTAAAAAGCACATTTTTTGTTTCACATATTTTTCGTAGCTCTTTTAGTGTTTAAGATATTTGCATTTTTATTTTAATTTAAAAATCGTTAATATCTCAAAAACTAAAGGAGGTACAAAAAATTTTATTACACAAATATTGCGTAGTTTTATTAATTTTAATTATATACTTTCTTTGCTAAAACAGTTTTTGAGTTAAATTGAAAAAAAAACTATTTTTCATGATTTTTTTAGGTAATAAAAATGCAATTTGAACCCGCTGAGCTGAGGCAGCAGTGCGGCTTTGAATTGACTATAGTTTATAGTAATATAAAAAAAATGTTTCATGTGCATCTCTTAATGGCTAGCTTTTTTGCGGTGGCATCCTGGACCATTATATCAGCCTGTGTATACATACATATTAAACTTTAAGAAGTGTTTAAATATTTTTTCTGGTTTTTCGTTCTGTAAGAAAGAAAAATCTGTCAAAAATAAAAGATTTTTACCTTTTTTTAACAGTGTTTTGATATTTTAGCACAATCGAAACCTTTTGAAAAACAAACAGGTTTAAAGAAAATAAAAGATTAGTATAAAATATAAATATACACAATTTGATTATAAGAGCCTAAAAAGATGACATAGTTAAAATCAAAAAGAAAGAGAAACCATTTATTTCTTAGAAAAAATTAAGGTTCTATTGATAATCCCAATTTTTTTAGAATCTAGTTTTAAAAAATGAAAATCAAAGGGTCAGTCCATTTTTTTCCGGAAACATTTTCATAAATTTTACTCATATTTAATATTTTAAAATCTTTTATTATATATTCCAGTTCTAAGAGATTAAGGTGGGTTTTTGAAAAAGCTAGAAATAATATAAGTGACTTACAGCTTAAAAGATGAAGTCAGTATTTTAACAAAAGCGAATTTATTTGAGTTGCCAAATATTTATTTGGAAACAGCAGCAGAATTTATTTTAAAAATTATATATTATTCGTTAGCCTCAAATATGCGATTCTAAATTAACAATAAAATATTTAATTTATTAATGTACAATTTTAAGGTCACAGCTTAAATGATGCAAAACTAAAATAACTATGTTAAAACAAGGAACAAACCTGATGAAGTAAAGAAGGACTGCTAATATTTGGTTGTTACCCCTCCTTATTATCAATTACAGCCTGTAGTTTTCTCGGCATTGATTTCCATTCGCCTAGCTAGGATTTAGATTTGTGGGGGGGCTGCGCATATAAATTCACAATATTCAGAAAAACTTTATTTTAATCACTTAACAAGTAATATGATAAAATAAATAGTAACCATACATTTATATATTAATGTTTTGTAATTTTGTAAGGCGCTTATTTAAGAATAAAAATATTTAAATTAAAAAATGTCGCTTTAAATGTGAACTTTCCGGTTAGTACGACCACTAAGGTTGGTTGCTTTAAAATTACGAGGCCTCATCCTTGTTTGGAATGATCACACCGCTGTAGGCCGTAGACACCCTTGGCATTGAAGCAGCCACTCTAAATACAACCTTAATCAAACAAAGTTAAACATTAGAGGCAACTAGCGTCATCTCGTCAAGACACACTAAAACAACCAATCTCAGTATCGACAGGTAGGTGGTACATCGATAGAAATATTTTGGCTAGAAAACTTTATGGGAACCCTTTTAGTTAAGAATAATAAATGGTTTTGTTTTAAATTTTTCTCTTATAAGTATCCTTTATAAGGATTTTAGTGTTTTAAGGAGAAAAACGTATTATATGTATGTATATATTAGGTACATTTTATTTTATTTTTTATTTTAATACTTTTAATCTCAGTTCTAAACAAAACAATTTGTTTTACAACTAATTATTAAATCAAAGCATTTTTAAAATGAAAACCACCATTTCTAATACATTTTCGTGCTCATCTTCTTATCTGGCTAGTTTTGACGCCTAATCTATTTTTTCCTTGTTGTAGCACCTGCTTCGTTAATATTTCTTTTAAGTTGGTCTCGGTCGGTTATTTCAACTTTATACACCAGCTCTTTTATTTGTCCCCAAACATAAAAATCAAGGGGCATCAGATATGGAGGTCTCGCTTGCCATGGTATTGGCCCATTTTTTCCTATCCAGAGATTAAGAAATCTTTGGTCTAATAATTTTTTTACAGTAACTCGGTAATGTGCAGGACATAGGTAGCGTCGGTTTGAAAGATTAGCTGCTTTCTTACATATAGAGGTATGTCATCTAATATGTCTGGTAAGTTGTTCTGTAAAAAGTTTAGATAAGTATAGTTTGTCCAAGCTAACATTTTTGTGTTGGCTTACATGTTCAAAAACAAAAATTACTAGACTCAACGTCAAAATCAGCTGATTGGCGAAAATCACTCAGTAATGGATTAAAGGCGTTTCAATTTTTGTATTAATTTTTTTTGTTTTTGGGTGTGTTATTTCGTGTTTTTAAGTAATTAGTGAGATTAGAGATTACTCTGCAGTGTTTTTATTTTTTTTGTGTGGACTATTTGACATTTTTTATATTTCATAATTTATTTTATTTTGGACTAAGTTTTCATTTTTATTGGTTTTAAGAAAAAACCACTAGAATAGATATTTTTAAGCGTATAAATCACAATGATTACTGTATTTCCAGTTTGGAAAAAGTTTGAAACCCACTTCAGAGCTGTGATGAGTCGGAGGTAAGAAAATATAACCTAATAAATATTTTTTGAAAAATGATGCTATCAGAATAGTGATCTTGTAAAAGGTAAAATAACTCGTTTTAAGAGTATCATAATCTAAAAATACATACTCAGATGTGCCAAATATTTTAAGATTTAAATATATTTATGAATGTATTTTTTAGGATCGCATAGTGGCAGTTGCTGACAATATAAGAAGCAAAATATGAAATTTATAGTAACTTAGGCTTAATGGAAAAACCAAATGTGCAACGCATGAGAAGGACATTTTCAAAGGTTTTATGGAAAATGAAGATTTAGGAGAAAATAAAATCTTTGGGTGTTTCTCGATGAAACCTGGATCTTCTCGAACAGCTCTTTCCGCAGGTCTTGGCAGGATGACGATGTATATTTTAGTGGAAAGGTAAAACATTCTAATGACTAATTATACGCTAAAAAAAAGGTACTCTCCTACACTTAAGGAAAAATTGAAGGGCCCATTTTTTTTTAAATCACAAGGTAAAGCACTTTTACAATCCTCTAATAAAATTTTGTTTTCCTTATAAATTATCACAGTTTTACAAAAAAGCTTCCTCTTGCACACCGACAAGCTGTAGAAGACCTGTTTCTCTTTAGGAATATTTTTACAGCTTCTGCTCCGAAGCATTAGCTGTCATAATTCCTTCTTTTGTATATCCCAATTAGAGCAAATTAAAAGTCTACTCAGATGCATCCCGTTATTGTCCACTTCACATTTCCCACTTTTTCCGCACCTTCATCTCTAGAGTTTTGAGAATACGAAATCTTATCAGTAATTTATATCTGACTTTACTCTAGACATAAGAGGTATCCTGAAAAAAATACACATATATGACAGATTCGGTAGATACCTCAGTTAGGGTCTCTTTCATACATAGGACATATGATTAAACCTGTAGCTCATTAAAGTATATTTAATTAAGAACTAATGAAATACTTATATTTTCCTTAGATACATTATTCTACATGCTGATTCAGAAAAAGGATTTGTTGATGGTGCCAGTAGAAGTTTTAAATCTAAAACAAAAACAGGAGATTACCATGGCGAGATGAAAGCATAAAATTTTGAGACTTGGGTTAGAGATGATCTACTACCTAATTTGAAAAGGCCTTCATTAGTTATTTTAGGTAATGCCAGCTACCATAGTGGCGGGAAAAAAGAAAATATGGTTAAATGGTTAAAAAACCGAAATATTCCTTTTGCAAAATCGGCGACAAAATTGAAATGGTATATATTTAAAAATAATAAGACATTCCCTATTTTATGAGACCCACATTATTAGTTTATTAATAAGGTAAATGGTAATAAAAATCATTTACAAGCTATCTTCTTTTTACTTTTTATCTTTTCTTTATTAAACTACCTTACTGCCCTTAATAAAAAACTAAATATTAAAAGACTATTTCATTTAAACACATTACATCAATGGCCACAGTAGTTGCCAAAATGCTTGAACTCACAAGCATCCATTTACAGTCCAGCTGCTAAAACGCCAAACCTACCACTTTGTCTGCTCTCTTATCTTAAAAGTGTCCAGACTAGTATCTGCTGGTGAGTATACACTGCCACTTCTAAAGCGTTAAACACGACCTTCTAACGTTTTTGATAAATTTCTTTTATAAAATATAAGCATCTTATTGTGTTAATGATACTCTGAATAAATAAATGATTATTACTGTTTTGTTTTATTTATTTTATAATTTAATATAGAAAGCAGCTAATGAAGTTATATCAGATGAAATAAATCGACTTATCTTTAGGCATCTTTAAAAATTGTAAATTTGCATAATAAGGGATATCGAACCATCCCTTATAGTGAGATATTTTATCAGGATATTTCAATTCAACTGTAAAGAGTTTGCCTGCAAATATAACAAAACATATAACAGGTCTGTTTGATATTCAGAAATAGTGTACACAATTTTACATTTTTTTACGTACCTAAGCGCTCTAATTGAAGGTGTATTTAAGGACTAAGTTTGTACAAAAAGTGTAAAATAGTGTAAACTATTTCTAAATAACAAACACTTAATAAATAACTATTAATCTGCACTAGATAGCCAAAAATGATAATTTATAATAAAATATTATGACCAAACATCAAGCTTTCACAATTTATGCAAATATATGAACAGCAAGAAAAAATACTGATGAATTTAGTTATTGTAATTTAACAAAATTTTTTAAGATATTAAGAATTTTGAAACTCCTTCCCTCAGTGCGGTCCTGACTAAAATTCTTATATCAGCCAACTTAAATCTGAAAAACAAAATTTACTAATATGTAGGGATATTCGCATTGCCAACCTAAAAATGTTAGCTTGGACAAACAATAGCACCAGTTAAAATTTCTGAAAGATAGTAAGGGCAATTTTCCTCGCCCATACATTAACGCTGAACCTGTGTCCAATAATGGAGATTGTAAATATTTGGTATGCGTTCCTGAGGAATATTTGAAGTATCCGTCCACATAATACTTTTTTAAGAAAAAGTTCGTCTTCCATATTAGTGTTCAATATAAAACGGCATAAGCAGTTCTCCTTATAGGGTCTCCTTCTTCGAGACCATGAACAGGAGTGTAGTGAAATGTGAAATGGATCTTTTCCTTCAGTCCTAAGAGTTCTCCAAACTTTCCATGGAGACAAATTTAATTGATTAGCTATCTTTCGAATGCTGGTTGTAGGATCAGCTTTGAAAGCTCAAAAATTTCTTCTTTTATTTTTGGACGATGTTGTTCAATATGAACCCCTTTCCTATGATGAAGATAAACTGGTAATCTTAAACGTCAGTAAGTGTTAATAAATACCTACACATTGGCATTCTTATAATTAGAAATCATTTTCAATATAACCTTGAGCTGCTGCATTTCCGTCGGCTCTTTCATACATAAAGAGAATATCAGCATATTGGGCATTAGAAAAAGAAGCTATTTCACAAAAAAAAATAAAAATATTATGGCAAATTAAATAACACCCCGTCTTTGAAAGTCTAAAACTTAATCCATAACCCACGAAAGCAAAAAGACTTTGTTGCCGAAATTCGAACCACATTAAATGTAAAATAAAGAAATTTTTAAAACTGCAAATTCAAAATCTATTTTAGAAAGTTAAACGCATTTATTACCACAAAAAATAATATAAATACTAAAAACTCGGCTATTTTACAAGGAAGGCCGATATATCAAAAATAGTTAGACTTTGCATACAGGTAAATATGATCAAAAAGGTTTTAAATGACCCCATCAGTAAAAAGTTTCTATCGATGTACCAAACAACCACTCTAATTAACTATTGTTGGTTTTTTCGGTGTTTCGATATTTTGCACTAATTTGAATTAAAATTATAAGGTTTTAAATTTTTATGTTACTTTTATCGTATTTGTTTTTAGAAAGACCTATTTAAAATTTAAAAAAATTACGTTTTAAAATAATATACTTTATTCTATTTGGGGTTTGTAGTATTTTAAACATGCCAATAAGAACTCTTTATTTTAGAAAATTATGTTTGTTGTTGGTTGGTCGGTCTATACTTTTTTTAATCTCTGTATTTTATACCTAAAATCAAATTGATCGCTTTTCAAGATGTTCCTAAAATTTTATTCAATGAGGTAAAAAAAATACCTAGTATAAAAACAAAGTATACTTCGTAAAACTAAAAAGCAAAAAGTAGTCCAAAGCCTTACATTGTACAAATTTTAATTATTGTATTAAAATTGATATAACAGAAGTGCTTAAACCCTTTTGGCCTTCCAATTTCATCTTATTAAGGAAAATGTTTAATATGTATGTACACATGGATACATGACTTGAATATTAAGCTGAAAAAAGTTAAATTTAACCAGTTGTGGGTTATTAGATTAGATAGTGGTTTAACGATATTTTTTATGTCCTAAAAATAAATTATAGTTTAAAAAAATTCAATAAACATGCTTTTATAGCAAAACAAACTAAAAAGTAAAAAATATTTTTTTTATTTTAAAGAGTTTGTGTTACAGTGATAGGAGGTCCAATCATCAATTATGATCAATTAATTTGGAATGAGATCAAAATAAAAGTAAGGTTATTAACAAAATAATTTAATTATAGTAAAAAAGCGTCGGGTGCTTGATATTAAATGTTACAATTATTTTTTTTGTAGCTTTTTACAAAATTAGAGTTATTATAAAAATATACTAAATTGCACTCACGCTTTTTTACTATATTTGAATTATTTTGCTAATAATTTAATTTTTATTTTAATCTTATTCCAAATTAATTGGTCATAATTGATTATTGGACTTTCTATCACTGTAACACAAACTCTTTATATTAATAAAGCGTGTTATTTTTAGTTTTTTTAAACTATAATTTATTTTTTTTATTTTTTAGTCTCAAAACAACATCAAAAGTAATCTTAATCAAGAGTCTCGATTTTTAGTATATCTTATATTTGTCAATGAATCTATTATGGCCAGCGTCTCAAAACAAAATTCCATATGGAAAAGTAAAACCCCATAGATATCCCAACATGAGAGTCAGTAAAAAACCCTTTCTTCAAAAATAATTCTTTTTGCCAGTAGTCTGGATTCTCGTAGAAAACGTTTTTTGCTATTTTGGCGAATGCACAAGTATTGCCATTTTGAGAAAGTGTTATTTTTTTATTCCGATGCTCCCTTAGGACATTAGAACAAAGTGTATGAAATAATTGTATTGCATCGGCTTTTGACCCCTATACAAATATTCAGTTTACTTCCGAGATTCAATCCGAGACGAGTATCATGGATCCGAGTATTTGTAACTGTAAATTTTGCGTTACATTTTTGGTTAAATATGCATATTTTACACTTTAAAATATCATCCGCCTAGTGAAAGAAAAAAGAAAACTTAATTATTTGAATAAAAATGTTAAATTCCGAACTTACATCGTACCATAAATCTTAGACGAAATCGCATACTGGCAATTCTCCAGATCGTAAAGAATTTTTTTAAATCATTTTTTTACAATATGCACCTGTTGTTAATTTTACGTTCCTGCTATCATATTTGGTCTTTTAATTAAACCAAAATGTATGAAAACCTGTTAACTAATCAATTTAAATCTACGTGTAACAATCATCTTGAGTTAATTATACTAAGTAACAAAGGAAGTTAAACATCTGGTATTTACATATAATCTTATTTCAATAATATTTTGCAAGCATATTTTATTTTTAGTCCAGTAAAATATATTTTAATATTTAGCCTTATCTACGGCTTATTTTGCCGAATTTTCAAAATAGGATTCGATTATAAGATTTTCTGTATATTTTTTCTTAATAAATTTAAAAAACCTTTAATTATCAAATCGAGAATTTAAGAAAAACAAATTGATAAAATTTAATCTAAATTCAAATTTAAAAAAATCAGTTTTTAAAATTTAAAAACTTTTATGAAATCATAACTAAATATTTACTTTATTAATTGTAACTTCTGGTTCAAATAACAAATTAAAATGAACCTTTTTTCTTTTTGGAACAAAATGCACAACTAACCCTAAATGTTTAAATCATATGTCAAAACATGTAAAATTTTATGAAATTCGTATTTTTTTTGACTTACCCAAAAAGGTTACTCCAAAATGTAACAATAACATTTATTTTTTATTGTTATATTAGACGTTACAAATTTAAAATTGGCGTTTCTAAAAACGAATGTGATAAAACTATGGGTTTTATTTACTTTTAATTGGTTTAAATAAAAAAGTTATTTATTTTAACCATGAATACTCTTGTTTATACATGTATAGTTGGCATGGTGACTTTTTAAATATTAAATGCCTAAACGTTTATTGCACAGTGAAACAGCACATAAATAATATTTTTGGAGAAGTTCCCAAATTATATCTTGATTTTTAAAATACTTTGTAAAAATGTACCTTTTTATGTCACGAAAGTTAAACTGTAGTCAAGCACATATCTCCTTTTAAAATATTAATAACTCTTTTTTTGTAAGCATTTTCAACAAGATTTTTACAAGAAAAAGGAAATTAGTACTTTAATTACATAATTTAAGGATTTGTTTCGGGCCTAAAATTTGTTCATATTTTTTTATAAGAGCTCCAAAAATTAGGTAGTATATTATCTACTAGAATAATAAGTATATTCCATTAGATACTTTTTCACAAAAAAAAAACAGTAAATTCGCATGTTACTTTTTTTAAAAACGTTTATTATTAAGTTTTTCTAATTTACCATTTTAAAGACCAATTCTTATTTTTAAATTTTACGTAACAATGAGAGACTATATAGGGATACGTTTGGCAACATATTTGTCTGTGACATCGCCTATTGCTGGTCTATATTTTCTATATTTTAACACTGGACCCCTCCCGTTGGATGGCTGTGCGTGGCGTAAGTTGTAGCAATGTAACCATGTGGCTAACCCCACTTCTATTTCTATCTTATTTGTCCCCATATTTTAATAGTCCAGATATGGTACCGGTAGTCGATACAATAACCTTAAAATAGAATATCAGGCCTTTGTATTCTAAGACGTCTTTGGCCACCCCACAACCAACCGTCACAGTCAAGTATCTGACACTAATTAACCAAAAAATTTATGATTGGAAGATGTAAAAAAGCGTCCTTTAGGTCTCTTTAACTCATAATCATATTTAAAGAAGTTTATAGCTAGTTATTTTTTGTGCATTTTAAATTTCTAGAAAATGTCTACAAAATAATAAAATTTTATAAATGTTTTTTTTTTAGCTCTTCATATAACAATTTACGTTGCAATAGCTGTTAACGCTTTTATCACATCGATGGCTGCCGGAAACATGTTTCAAACATTTAAATATAACTGTATATTATTTTGCAGTGATATAGTATTTGAAAAAGACATACTGTTACCAGAAGAGAGTAAAAGTATACTTCTGAGAAATATAAATTTTGTTGAGTCTGATAATGACACCATTTTCATTAGCGAATCAGACCAAAACAATACTGAAAATATATTCTTAAATGATACCGTGCTAAAAGACAGTACTAGTATTCCAATTTTAAGTACCAAGACTCCAAACAAAGCTGCAAGTACTGCTGAGACTGTAAATAAGGAAAATAAAACTATTATTTTTAAGAACCAAACCCATATTTTTCAATATGAAGATGAATCCATTGCTTTGATTCATGGTAAAATTGATATTAGAAAAAGCAGATTTCCATCCAATTTTTGGTGTAATTTTGTTTTGGGAACAGCTCTTATTACGTTTATATTTGCTACCTTTTGTGGGGTTATACTGGCGATGTGCTCCAAAGGAGGAAAGGGTCGTAATAACACGTAAGTAGTATTAAAATGATAATTTTCAGTTAATGATATTTACTTTGCAACGTTAAAAAACAATTTCTTATCACTCGGTAAAGCTAAACAACATTCGTTGCTTGGTTACTTAGAGCATATACCTACTAAAGGCAGCCTTGCCGCTCGGCCGTGCAAACAAGTGTGCGAGAGAGAAGGAAGATTAGCCGTATAACCTTTCTCTCTCGCTCTACGTGTCGAGACTCGGCGCGTTATTTAAAAAGTAGGCTTTTTCTAAATAATGCATTTAATGTAAAAAAAGCAAATCATGAGTCTTTTTTAATACATCTCCGCATTTTAACGTCTGATATATAATTGGGGAAAATAAAAAGCCGCTTTGCTAACCAGAACTAACCATGACCGACTAGAACTTAGGGCTTTTAAATTTGTCTTAATTATCCCTACATAGAAGTTTTTATAATTTTTGATATGGTAGAAGTTATATATATTTTTGCAAAAGTGTAATTATATATACCCCGGGTTTTTTTTCAATACGTTGTTAAAATTTTGTTTATAACTTCTACCAATAATTTAAACAAATTAAAAGCCCTAACTTCTAGTTGGTCATGGTGAGTTCTGGTTAGCAAAGCGGCTTTTTATTTTCCCCAATTATATTTTAGACCTAAAAATGCGGAGACCTATTAAAAAAACCTAAATTATTACATTAAAATGTAATTTTTTGGCCGAGTCCCTGCATAATAAAGCGTTTCATGTGTCAACACTGTCAAGAAGCTCGGTATCACGGGGTATCTCTAGACGCGAGTGATGAAAAGTGGTTAAACAACGTCGAGTGTAGTTAGCCCTTGGATGGGTGACTGATGTGAGTCTCTGGTAATGCCGCGTGTCGTTGTGGGATAAGGACATTACGCCGACATTAATGAATTAAACAACGTTGGAGGACTAAGGGATTAAATATCTTAAAACACGCATATATGATAATTAGACCTTAAATTGTAAACAAGTTGTGGCAGATTGCCTTGAAGAAAATAAAAAGAAAGATATAACAATTTTCAACAAGTTTTCGAGGGCATTTGTAAAAGTTAAAAAATGTGTTAAAATTGAATTATTTACTTCTTAAGCTGCCTAACTAATAAAATAGGAACAAATGGAACTATAAACTTATTTATAGATAATACGAAAACAAATGAATAGTTTGTTTCTTTTATAAGGACTATTGTAATTTTTATAGTGTATATATTTATAGTTTTTATACCTTATTTATCGTAACTTGAAGAAAAGGAGTTTTACCAATTGTATTATAATTATGTTTTAAACAATTAAAGATTATAAAAATTTTAATGTAACCAAATGTAATAAAATACTTGGATTTATATATTTCACCTATATTTACCAGATCTACATTTTAATAGGTAGTAAAAGTTAATTTACCATAAATAAATATCTTAAATAAATAATTGTAAAGAACAAATGGTACATCGGGTGACCCATCGGACATATAACAGCAGATTACTTTCGTATTTATAAAGGTATTATTCCAAAATTGGGAGGGTTCCTATAGCTGAGGCATAGTTTTCCTCTTTCAGGGCTTACTTTTTTTGTGTTTTTTCTTAGCTTATTAAATTTGCCTTAAAATTCTCTTTTCAACCATGTGTCAAAATGTGGCTGTCGGCCTTTAAGCCCAACTAAAAATTCTTTTATGTTTTACATGGTTAATGTCAGTCCACGGTAAGTAGATTTTTAATATTTTAAAAAAAGTCCTGAAGTAACTCGCAGAATTTTGGAAAAGAGGTAACAACATTATATTTTTATTTATTCAGTCTATAAAACAATCATTTTTCTTTCGTTTAACCACAACATGAAAGATATTTTACCATAGCCATAGGTAGCCTAACATTCCTTTCTTATTTTTTATAAAATATAAAAAATCTTATTTTAATCAGTAAAATTTTCATATAATCTTGACAACACCGCTAAAGTGAGCAGCAGATCGTGCCTCAACATCGACTAAAAATGCGGTTTTTTCTGTTTAATCCACCTCAACTACGGAAAATGCTAAAACTGTGGACGGGAATTTTTTTAAGTTGTTTGAATTGTACAATTAATATAAATGGTAATAAATTGTTGTTGTTACCTTTCAAAATTTGACATTTTACATTTAACACTAGTATTTTAAAATGTTACTTTAAGGCACTAGTGCTTTTAAGTAACATTTTTAAGGTATCTAGACAGTGTAAAAAATTGAATTTTTATCACGTTTGTAGTAAAAAGGTATTGAGACATTTTTTTGCCAAGGTAAATACTTATACTTTATTACTTTCACCAGAAAATTGGTTTTAGCTACCACTTTATGTCAAAGTTCGAGTTCTCACTTACAAGATGGTTCGAGAAAAATCATCAAAACGTTTAAATGTTACCTTAAGTGCTCTATTATGTTACTACTATGCCATTCACCAATCACTTTTGTAATCACCACTTCAAACTGAGCTCCCACTTCTACAGTTTTTAATTCACTTTCCTTACACACTTTCTTCCTGGTTACCTTTGAACTTTCCGTGTTAATTATGTGTTACAATTGACACAGAGGTTATTAGAATAGCCTTACTAGCTTAGAAAAATGTACACTTTAGTATGAAAACCTATGATAAGAACTCTGTAAAGAAAGTGATGTGCTAGCCAAATTTCTTGGTCTAAAACACAAAAAAAAATATATCTTACCATAGAAAAACTACTTTTTTTTATTAAAAACTTAGGAGAACATTTTGACAATCTTTCCAAAATATAAGAGAATTTTTACGTGTTCATATCAAAGGAGAAAACTTTTTCAGCTGCGAGTTGCTATTCCAACCGCTCAGACAGCTGTACTGACTAGAGGTGGGTCGTTATTTGGGTAACGTTATTTTAGAACGTTATTTTACTAGAACGAAATGTAACGTTATTAACTTTCGCAGTAACTCGTTACCAAAGAACGAGAGAACTGCATCATCTGACGTAGGTAGTTATTAGGACAGACGCACGAGACGCACCGATTGCCCGTTCTGCGTTATTTGAGAACCAATTCAATAACGTTATTTTAGTTTCGCTTCGAAGTAGATGGACTGCAGAAACGACTGAAACTCGTATTCCCGTATACGATTTGATTAAAAATATAAAAGTATAACAATTAAATAATATAACAGGGGTAAATAATACTTCAAATAAATTATTATAAAATATAAATGTTTAATGAAAAATTGAAACCGCTAAAGTGTGAATCAAATTTCTTTTTACCAATCTAAAAATACCTAAATAATCAAAGCAAGTCGAGCAATTCTGGTGCAACAAAGCACGCAGCGGACGGTATTAAACCGTGATGAAGTAGCGCATCCAGTCAGGCTCGAGATTTCGCGCGCCCGAACACAAGAGCATGAATTAAAAGAAAGAAGAAGGGGTCGGATCGCGAAGTCCGTGCGTCGGGAGACGAGGGACGGTCAGTACTAGAGGTGGGAATAACGGTTCTTCTTAAATAACGTGTTACTCGTTCCCGTTGCCCAAAAATAACGTTCTAAAATAACGTTATTTGAGAACGAAGTTATTAGAAAGTTCTCTAACCAAAACCAAAAAGTTAAATCTTCACTACGTAGGTATTATTTGGCAAAGATGTTCCCTTCTCTTTTATTTAATCTATATTTTTTAATAAGTGTTATTTGTTTTTAGTAGTTTTATTCATAGGTAATAAGTTTTATTTTGTTGTTGGAATTTTTATAAATTCTTCATTAAACATTTAAATTTTATAATGATTTATTGAAAATTATAAAAACCCCTATATATTTAATTGTTACACTTTAAATATTTAAACCAAATCGTATACGGGAATATAGTTTAAAAGTGATTTCTGAAAAGTCCATCTACTTCGAGCGAAACTAAATTAACGTTATTGAATACTGTTCTAAATAACGCAGATTCGGCAATCGGTGCGTCTCGTGCGTCTGTCCTAATAACTACCTACAATAACTTTTAACTTTATTCGCTTATCGTTCCCGAATAACGGGCAGGCGCACAATGACGGTACACGGACGGCCTACTCGCGGCGATCAGACCGGTCAGATGATGCAGTTCTCTCGTTCTTTGGTAACGAGTTATTGCGAAAGTTAATAACGTTACGTTTCGTTCTAGTAAAATAACGTTCTAAAATAACGTTACCCAAATAACGACCCACCTCTAGTCAGTACAGCTGTCTGAGCGGTTGGAATAGCAACTCGCAGCTGAAAAAGTTTTCTCCTTTGATATGAACACGTAAAAATTCTCTTATATTTTGGAAAGATTGTCAAAATGTTCTCTTAAGTTTTTAATAAAAAAAAGTAGTTTTTCTATGGTAAGATATATTTTTTTTTGTGTTTTAGACCAAGAAATTTGGCTAGCCCATCACTTACTTTACAGAGTTCTTATCATAGGTTTTCATACTAAAGTGTACATTTTTCTAAGCTAGTAAGGCTACTAATTACAAAAGTGATTGGTGAATGGCATAGTAGTAACATAATAGAGCACTTAAGGTAACATTTAAACGTTTTGATGATTTTTCTCAAACCATCTTGTAAGTGAGAACTCGAACTTTGACATAAAGTGGTAGCTAAAACCAATTTTCTGGAGAAAGTAATAAAGTAAATAAGTGACTCAACAATTAACTTTTTTAAAATATAATTTGTCAATAAATTATATCAAGTATCACAGGAGTGACAAAAACTGTAAAATTTTTTAAAATTTGATTTGGAAAAATCTGATTTCTCTTATGGCAACTGTAACACGTTTTATTTATCCCGTAACGTCGTCGTATTTTTACGCCTTATGGACTTCGCAGTCGGGAGGGCGATTCGGGTTTTTAAGTGAAATATAAATAATTTCTCTTACTAAATTCAAGTAAATTTTTGCGCCAAAATCAAGGGCAAATTTTGTAACTTTGCCTTTCACATAATTTGTGAATTTGAGCCCTAGTGATAGAAATGTACCTAAACATCTGGTATTGTCAGTAGTTTGTAAGTTTATGTTTCAGATTTCTAAGAACTTAAGAAGCTAGTTCAAAGGCTGTCAGTGCCTCTTTACATTACTTTTGATTTTATTAAAGTTAATTTGATTTTCCTAAAATTTGTCAAGGTCAAAATATTCTTTTACCTTAGATTTTTTAAACCGGCGACACAACTTAGTTATTTATATATACTTATAAGTATTTGACTTGATTTTCTGATACGCCCCATTGGCATATCAGAGTATATTTTATGTAGTATTTAATTATATATTGTTTTAAATAAAAACTTGTCTACAGTTACTCTTATTTTTGTGTCATAAATAGCAATATTCTTTTTACAGGGCGTCCATAAAAAACCTTAATTGGCACCTATGTTTTCAGTTCATCTTTATCCGATAACAGAATTTGTCGGCAACTACTTATAGTGCGGAAGCGCAACAACGATAACCGTTTCCTCTCTTAACCGAATCAAAAATATCTGACATTTTTACACTGGATGTTTTGAATCAATGATGATCGAATCTATTAAAAACGGTAGAAAAATGATTGTTTTATAGAATGGACAAATAAAAGTATGCCGTTTCTATTCCATTTTTCAAAATATTGCAAGTTGCTATAAAACTTTTTTTCGAAACATGAAAAATCTAGTCACACACCACTGACATTAATTACGTCAAAAAAATATAAAGCACACTGTAAGATATCATCTGTTCTCTCGAAATCACAGCACACTACGGTTCAATTGTCTTCAAAGCTCATGAAACTGAAGCGTATTTGAATTAATAATTTTTCGACGTCATTTTAAGAGCAAATGTCACATTGTGACACATGGTTGAAAAAGAGAATTAATAATTTTTCGACGTCATTTTAAGAGCAAATGTCACATTGTGACACATGGTTGAAAAGAGAATTTTAAGGGGGTATTCTAGTCTGAAAGCCCGAATTTCGGGCCTTTTTTGACGGTCGATAAAACAAAACAAATAATATTTTCGCTATCCAGTTTTTTATTATTCATTTATTTATATTTTAAGAATAACCAAAAAAAGAAAAAACATTTCACAAAGTTACACGCTATTGAAGTAGAGGGGGTAAAAAAGAGCGTATCCATCTTGTAACGATTCCCTCTCTTATGGTCATCTGAAAAATAACAAAATTGTAGATTCTTAATCAGTACAAATGCCATTACGGCAGGAACCAAGAAAAATGATAAAAAATCTCGCAAAATGGCGGTTTCTCAAAGAAAAAAGTTTCAAAAAAAGTGGTTTTGGGAAAAACGCGTTTAAAGTTTAAGTTAAGTTTCAGGTATCTGGTATTTAACAAATTTCTCTCCAAAATACGAGCACTTCTTCCTTCTTTTGGAGCACTTGAAGCTCAGAACTCAGAACTTTCGATTCTAGCTTCATTGCGCCGAACAACAACTTTTGCTATAACTTTTAAAATAATTTGAATGAAAATGAAATACTTTTAAGGAGATATTGTATATATCTAAACTATCATATAAAAAAAATTGTTTTTTAAACTTTCTAGGCTAGAATACTTCATTAAGGCAAATTTGATGGACTAGAAAAACATACCGGAAGGTATTTAAAAAAAATAGTTACTTCTGAATAAACCGAGAGTCGCAAAAATAAATTATTAAGTCCTATAAGTGTGCAACTATCCACTATAAACCTTCCTCAAATTTAGAGTTACATTTTTGTAAATAATAAGGAAGTAATCAGTCCGCTGGGTCTCTCGGTATATTTAATAGGATACATGGCCTTAAATATTTACCACCTAGAAAAAAGGAAATCATTTCAATGTATGTCAACTATAGACTCATGATGGGAATATAAGTGTAATAACGACTTAATTAATATTTTTTTAAAAGCCAAGGTATTAATGAATATGTCTCTTATTAAGTGTCACAGTCTTTTCTAGATTGACTTGACTGTAATGCATAGAAGTCTTTTTAAAATGACATTTCGGACCTACTATTAATTTAAGTAGTTGCGTATATAACAATTAACGTGTTTTGTTTATATTTTAGGTTAAACAGACCTCAAAACATGGTATATCCTATTCTGGTATCGTCAATCGTACTAGGTATACTTAATCTAACTGCATCAGTAATTGAAAAAAATGGAATGAAGGATTTTTGTGCAAACTTTGAGTTGTTTACTGACGACAAAAGGTATTAAAACTAGGCAAAATAGTTAATTTAATCCCACCAAAAAAACTTATTTAAAATAAGGGCCAAGTTTCTATCCAATAATATGGGCAAAACAATAAGTCGGAATTGCCAATACTTTATTTTGCGTTCCTTCCCATTTTTCTGATCATAATCCCATGGAAAACTATACAAAATACATGAATCCATTATTTTTTCGTCTATCTATAACTATCCAAAATTGCTGTTTGAAAAATACAATAGTTTATCATAACTTTTAATTAAACATTGTATTTTATTTGGAACTATCAGGCTTTTTCTATGGGACATATTATTGTCTATGATCTTTATAGTCCGGTAACTGAAGACATGAAAGTACCCAAAGCTATAAATAAATCTGTACAGTTTTCATTTGTGGCGCAATTCTTAGGTCAGTCAGTCAAGTTTATCACGATTCCGACGTGGGAACCCGCTGAAAATAACCCCCCAAAGTCCCAAACATGAGTTTCACGCGAATATCTGCCAAAATATGCAAATTAAAGAATTTTTGTTCTGACAAAAAATGAAGATCCTCGAAATCTACAAAAATGGTTCTAAACATTTTTTCGCAACACCAATATTTTTCGCAAAAACGGCCGTCGAAAAATCCATAACATACAGATTTTCTAGAACTCCGAAAACGGCTAAAAAATGCAGATGGGCAAAACAATTTTTTATCAAAACGCAAGAAAGATGGTGAAGAAAATTTTCTGGGATCATTAAACATTTGCTAAGGTCTCATTTTAAAAAGGAAATGTTAATAACAAACAAGGGCGGCGATAATATTTTTTCCTGGGAGGGGTAATTTTTAAAATGTTTGCGAGACCTAAAATGGGATATTTTCAGTCCATCAAAATGAGCATGTCCGCCAAGCCTATTTTAGAATTAATTTATTTTTTATGAAAAATTTTATTAACATATCAACCAAATAAAAGAACTATATGAACAGATACTTTTTAAATTATTAATTGTGTCCATCTATTTAATTATTTATTTTTAGAACGCACTAAAATAAAACCAGTTTTCCTACATTATCGCTGTGACAATTTTGCAAAATTGATTTATTTTGGATTTTGAACACTACTGAAAACTAAAACTTAACCAGAAAATTTAAAAATTCCATAGCGAAAACTAGCTGATTGTTTTCTTTTAATAATTAAATAATTAGATTTGAAAGTAAACAATTACTTACCCTTGGTTAGATTTTATTATTTTTATGTCTTGATTATCACAACTTTTAACTAAACAAATACTTAAGTTTACTAATGAATATTATTCCAAACGAAAGACACGCAGCTCATAGTGTTCTTATGTTCTTTTTACTTTAAGGCCGATTCCCATCTAAGCAGCATCAAGCAGCGCTTCGCAGCGCGACGCGGCGCAGCATTTGCAGTATCGCTCTGCTTAGGTGGGAACGGAATCATTTAATTACGTGAAATAAAATATAGGCAGCATTTTGCTACGCTGCGCCGCGCTGCGAGGTGCTGCTCCATGCTGCTTAGGTGGAAATCAGCCTTAAAACGGTGTACCATAACATACAATCAAAGAATATAAACCTCATTATATTCTTTTATACAATAGTCGATTATATGCAATAGAATTCATAAAAAAAGGTAACCGGTTTTCCCATTCCGATGAACCTTGAATGATTAAAAAAATGTACATTATCGCCCGAGTAATGGAACAATTCGTCCGTCCGCTTATAAGTGAATCCACAAAGAAAGCGGCATTCTAGCGGTAGAACGGCGACTAAAATGAGGGGACTTTTGGGTCCCGTTATCTTAAAAACTACTGATTTTTCGAAAAAAATTACAAGGACAATTTTTATAGATTACAAGGCGGTCTTCATTTTTTGTCAGAACAAAAATTCTTCAATTCGCATGTTTTGGCAGATATTAGCGGGAAACCCATATTTCGGCCTTGAGGGGCCATTTTCAGCCCTTTCCCACCTGTTAATGTTGATAAACTTTTTTTTGCTCGAAAGCATTCCCGAAGACCTTAGAATTGCACCACAAGGGAAAACTGTACAGATTTATTTACAGCTTTGTCCCTTCATTTACTGGACTATTAAGCGAACACCAAATATGTTTTTGGTTAGGTTATTGTCGTTTTATTTTACTCTGCACAAGACTGTCAAAAGATCCTTTTAAATATATACCAAATATTTTTTGTAGGTGTTCATCACTGGTTAACCAATTTACAATTCACGAGAGACAGGAACGTTTCTATCTACCATATATTGTCCTTTCACATTCGTTTACTTTAACTATAATACTGTTTCTTTGTCAAATAATTGTTACTGCTTTAAGAATTATATATGCAGTGGATTATCAACTCTATGCTCTTGAAGTAGAAGACGAAGAATTGAACGACTTCGAAGTTGAAGATGGACAAATTAAAGAAAGAACGTTATAAAAAGTGATTACATTGGATTACAATAAAATTAATTTGAAAACCAAAGACTATATTGAGTATAGAAGTCAATACCATTAATATAAGGGTAAACACACCACTTTTTTGAGAATTTATCAGTATTTGCTGCTCTAATTGTTTTCTTTGAAAATTTTCAAAAATATCGTGTTTAGCGAAAAATTAATGAGACATTTTTTGCAGGGTTTTTTTTAATTAAAATTTTTAGTTAAGATGTATAAAACGTGTTTAAATTTTGAAAGCTAACGTTTACAAAAATACCTTTGAAAGTATTCTCTGTGTAAATCGAAAAAGTGGTTGATTATTAACCAATCTGACAAGTAAATTAGGATAACACTGCACTAGAGGTGAGTGTTCAAAAAGTGAAAAAGTAAAATTATTATAAATTTATGATTTGAAAAAATGTTAATTATAAATTCACTATAAAACAAGTTATTTTTCAAAGAAAGCTTGACTATTCCAGCGTTTTCCAACCAGTGGCACATGTACAACGTGATATTGCCATGTTGGTTGCAAATCGGCAAGCTTAGCCTTCTAATTAATTTTGTTTTATTTTTTGTACGTAAATGTTAAGTAAAATTAAAACTGCAAATAATTTATTAAAATAAAAGTTTCAAGTCGCGGCCCTTTAAATTATTATGATATGATAATAATATGACATTTTCACCGCTAAGTGGTCTGCAAAAGATGTATGTCTTGCCAAGTTGTAGCTACGCCTCGAAAAAGGTTGGCAAACGCTGCACTATACTTTATTATACAGGTGTGGACAGTTCAAAACCGACCATGGACGGTGCGCAAGTAAAACAAAGAAATCAAATTACCCACCAAAACAGAGTGAGATTGAATTTAAACCAAGACATACGCGCCAAAATAGCTTAAACTGCTTACGCTCGACGAAGGTTGACTTACGATGAGAGGTAATAAATATGCAGGCGGGAGCGGGCCGTATGCCTAGAGTCGCCGGTTTTCGCTGTTCAAAACAGCGCTTAATAGAAGCATCGACACATTGCGAAGCTTTGTCTCACTTTTCTTACCCATTTAAAGGGGTTGTCCGTTTCTATTTGATACATTACACTTTATCCCTATGGTCGGTTTTGGATTTTCCACACCTACATATTATACATACACACTTTACTGTATATTATAGATAAAGTCGTTTGCCTAGACTTCTATGTGTTAGACGGTTTTTAAATCATGTTGATTTAAAAATTACCTAGATTTTGTATCTAATTTACCGTAATGAAAAAAGTGTTAATATCTAAAAACCGATTTTAAAAAAACATCTCTTCGTATGTTTAAACATGTTATTTATTTTTTATTATAATACAGCCAAAGCTTCACATAATATTAGGTCTTCAAAAATAGTACATTTTCTGATAGTCAAAAGTTATAAATGCAAATTTTTAATGCAGTTAAGTTATTCTCTTAAAAAAGGGTTACTTTTAACGTGTTTAAAAATATTATTTTCAGAAAAAGAAAGGGAGAGGGAGAGAAAATACTCCATTTCCTCGTAAAATCTAGTTTCTAAAGCCAAGATTATATTACCAAGGTTAGTAGGTTGGTATTAAGCAAAACAGCCGACTTTTTTGAGTCTCATAATTGCTGAAAAAATTATAAGGTCCCTCTACTAAGACTCTTTTACATCTGTTTGAATATTAATAAAATTTCGGAATTCATTTATTTTTCATTTATGACAAGGCACGTTTTAATCAGTTCTAAATATATTTAAACTTGGTCGATTGACTGTTTGTTGATACCGTTCTGGTACATATTCAGTTTATTTAAAAGCTTTTATTTAACCCGATCGACTACATATAAGCTCGAAATATTAAACCCGTATACCTATTTTGCATGTAATAATGGACATCTTTTTGTAATACATAGCTGGGACCAAGTTATATCAGTTTGCAGATGACTCTAAAAGTAGATTAAGTCTAGAGCTTCATGCATTCAGAGCTGTCAAAGTACTCTTAAATAGTACTTCAAGTACAAGTACCAAGTTTTTAATTTTTTAAAAATTACTTTAAGTACAAGTACCAAGTATTCATTAAAATGTACTTGCATTTTCAAGTAAATTGAAAAAGTACTTGAAGTACCACCCAAGTATTTTACTTGAAGTAAATCCAAGTACTTGAAGTAAACCAAAGTACTTGAAGTAAAACAAAGTACTTGAAGTACATCAAAGTACTTGATGTAAACCAAAGTACTTGAAGTACATAAAAGTACTTGAACTAATTAAAAGTACTTCAAGTAAAACAAATTATACTTGAGTAGTATTTTTTGTAAGGAAGTTAGAGGGTTTATTCCTCAAAACGGGGTTTTCCAACAATTCCTAAAAGCTTTAAGGACTGAGCGCTACGTCATTGGAAAGTAGGCCAGTCGTTAAAAACTATAGTTAGGGAAACAAGTAGGGTTGCTAAGTGTCCCGTTTTAAGTCAGGATCTTATGCATTCGATGTCCGAAATAATGTAAAATTTCGTATGTAAATTTATGGCAACAGGCCTACAATGCCGTACTCGGGTGAGCGCTTGGGCCTTAAACTATTATAGAAAATATTGGTTTTTTCCAAAATGGGTTTTTTCCCTGTGGTTGCCAACCGGTTGGCGTTGGCACTCGTTGGCATCCGATACATCTGTCAAAAGCGAGTGTTTTCATATGGGTGCCTACAGCAGATTGGCACCCAAAACCTATTCTTGGGAAATATTTAAATTTCCCATCAACATTTTACATCAACATCCATTTTATTAGTGGAAATTTTGTTTAAGTTGCCTTTTAAAATACAGGGGTTTTCGTTTAAATGAAGGTAATAATGAACGAATTCCCAATACGAAATAGTTGGGGAACCGCTCCATCAAACGTCGAATCGCATGAATAGAATATTCTTGAACTGTCACGTTTTTGACATTTTCGGGAGTGATTTGGAAACTGTTTTGTATCCTGATTGCGTTTAATAATAAAATTGTCATGAAAAATGGCTGTTAGTATTTATTATTAAATATAAAAAATTGGGTATCAAAATAAAGGATGTTTTATAAGGATTGATTTCGAAAAAAAAAAAAAAGTCTAATTATCAGTAATAGTTACACTTGTCTTGCTGTTGGATTCAATTCCAATGAGCCCTGTAATGCAATACAATAGAAACAGCAGCGGTTGCGCGTATTTCTTGTTTTAACTTGTTTCTACGATTATCTAAGGCGTGTAAATTCAAGTACTTGGTTGATTTTTTACTGCAAGTACTTCTTATTTACTTGAAGTATTGTTTTTACTTCAAGTACTTTTTATTTACTTGAAGTACATGCTTTACTTAAAGTACTTTTTTTTACTTGAAGTACTTTTTTACTTCAAGTACATCGCAATACTTTTTATAAATATTTCAAGTAATTTACTTGGTCAAATCAAGTAAAAATCCAAGTATCTTCATAAAAACTAATCAAGCACAAGTACAAGTACCTCCTAATAAAAAGTACTTGAAGTAAAATACTTAAAGTACAAAAAAGTACTTCAAGTAAAATTTTACTTGAAGTACTTCAAGTTTTGACAGCTCTGCATGCATTAATAAAGAATTACATACAAAACCTAAAATAATAGGCTTGTGCTAAGCGACGAAACATCAAAGAAAAGTGACAAAATTTCGAACAAGAAAAAATTTAAGAGAAAAAAAAAAAAGAAATGTAGAATATGGCTGCAGACGCTTAAAAAACACAAAAATATATTTTTATTTTTACGGGGTGTCTCTCAAAGGTGCGGAAAAAATGCTACCACAAATCCTGAGACTCAAATATGGCCATCTACTTTAGGACTTACCTCGGTCCAAAAGTGGAGGGTTTCTGAGCTACAGAAAGAGCTACAAGATCAATTTGGTATTAGTTTTGCATAAATAGTTTTGTTAAATAATTATTTTTGGCTGGGAAGGGTTTTATCGGGTGAAAACTTAAAGTCTGCCCATTTTTATTGTAAAACTTAAAGGGCTCCAAATGCGGTATCTTGTAAATGTTTAAAATTAAATAATTTTTTGAGCCACTCTGTATTTAACTTTTAAACAAAAATTTATATTCTTCAACGTCCTTTACCTAAATATTGTATACGTGGTAAGCGTTGATTTGAGCAGCCGTTTATGAGATATGTGAATTTAAAAAATTCACCTTGTGTATGGCAAGTTCTAAATTATTGTAATAATTCAACACAATTTGATAAAGCAAAGGCGTTAAATTAAATGTTTACTAAATGTTAAATAACAACTCCTACATTTTTTACCAAATAAAGATAAATCTGATAGGAGCTGAGTTTTTGAGCACCCTTATTTTTAGGATATTTAGATGTATATTTTTGATTTTTGTTGTTGATAAATCTCCTATTGGCTGTTTTTACTAGAGAATAAAATAACAAACACATTTATGTATTTGTTTTTGTAATGTTTGGTGTTATTCTTCTGGCAATGAAATAGTGAGTTTAAGTAAGAAATCCGAAATTTAGGTACATCCAAATATCCCAGATAATTAGAAAGCTCAAAAACTCTGCTTATATCAAGTATACCTGTTTAGTAAAAAACGTTGGTGTTTTATTTAAGATTTAGTGACATTTTTATTAAAAATCTTCGCTTTAAATTGCTTTTAATTATTACAATAATATAGACCTGGCTGTACATGAACTAAATTTTTTAAATCTAGGGATCTCAAAAGCGGCTGCTTAAATCAACTCTTACCACGTATACGTTTCTTAGGCAAAAAACGTTGAAGAATAAGAATTTTTATTTTAAAGATATATTATACATTATTAATATGATATTAAAATAAATTGCAAATATACACTAAAAAATAGAGCATTAAAAACTGATAAGGGTATCTAGGATCAAAATTTTAAAATATACCTAATATATTGAAAAACAGAGCCGAAAACCGGCTTTTCTTTGACAAGATTCTAGCCAATCAAAATATATTGATATGCATAAAAATATTTCACAAAGTACCGATAGATATTAATACAAATAACTAAAGAACAACATACATCTCCTCCTAAAAAGTTTAGAATGGTATCGGAGATATAATGATATAAATATTTAAAATTGGTTATTTATCGTTGGGATTTCCCTATAAATTATTTTTTGTCAAACATTGCTGTAATTCATGTTATAGACTAAAAATAGTTTTCTTGCTAGATTAAACTTAATTGTTACCATCAAATATTTATAGCACTTTTTGTGGTAAATAACTTATAGTGCCTCGTGTCAATAACGATTTACTGATAAACCAGGGTCAATAATTTTTGAAACTAAACAAAATAATAGTAGGATAAAACCCATTAAAAAAGGAAAGAATTTAACAAAAATGGAGGTCGGGAAGTGGAAAGGTGTGGGTTTTTAAGGGTAAAAAACGGTTTATCTCGATTTTTGGCAAAACTACTAGTTCTATGGAAAAAAGTTAAATGGAAAAGTTGTAGCTAATAGAAAGATCTAACACTTTTGTATTTACACTTTTTTCACATAACCTAAAAATTTATGTGAAAAATCAAATAACCACAAGTTTTTGGTTTTTTATTTTTATCTTTTACAAAAAAATTACGAAATTTTATCGAACATTATATATGGATACTCTAAAATTTAATTTTATCGAATATTAACCAAAAATGCTTAAAAACAATTTAAATTGTGAAATATGACAATTTAGCTTACTTTTGTTTTAAATTTAGAGTAAACATATTTTAAAATGTATTTGTTTAGAATTGAGTTTGTAACAATATTAGGCAATAATAGCAAACTTTTGTTTGCGTTGTGTTTGCCAAAGTTAGTTAAGCTTTTTTATAACTTTGTATTATTTGTTCTGAAGGCCGAAGATCTATAGTACCAATATGAAAATATACTAAAGACGATATGGATTATTCTGTTTTTGTTATTATTTGTACATACCATATATACCATCATTTATTTACTTCTTTTTAAATACCTGTAAGATGAACGCAACTTTTTTAAAGGTATATGATACTGTGATTCCTTTTTTTTGCATATTGACAATCGTATTAATTTATATAGTATAGAAAAAGTAAGTTTAACATCTTTTCATATTAAAGATACGTGGGCAATCTTAAAGTTTTTCGGCCTAAGGTGGGTTGAAGGTAAAATTAAAATTACTGTTATTACTGTTTTTTACTTTAATCGTCTTTTTGTTCAGTAGATTCATTACATCGGCATCGGTTGGAAAGCATCTTCCTACCAGTAAGAAAATAGTTTTCGTGAATGAATCTTTTTGTCACAGGTAAATATTTTTTGTAGCTCCTATTTCAATTTGGTGAACAGGCAGTAAGGGCTGGGAGAAATATCTGGGCTGTAGGATAAGTGATGGATTTTATAGAAATCCACACTTCCCACCACCACTCAGTTTTTCCCGTCTTTTCTATTAAATTGTGTATTATAGACGGTGTAACATAGCTTGTTTTCCTTTTTTATTGACAATTAATGAATTTCCTTTAATAATGGTTTTGCCTGTTTCTGTTAATTGCTTTGCTTTTGGGGGGAGGGAAAGATGTTCTCACCCTTTTACCGTTAATTATAGCGAAGAAGGGTGTACACAATTTTCAATTTCCGTAGAAATAAGACTTTCAGTTAAGAATTTAATTACTGCCCCATATTCGATTTCCAACGTATTACAAAACTTGCTAACACTTTTATTTTAAATAACCTATTGTCGGGACGTATGCTGTGCAGGGTCGGATATAATTGGTGTGTGTATGGAAAAAGTGGTATGAGTCAAAAAATGTGAAAAATTAGCTATTGTTTATTTTACAATAATTAAAATAATATTCATTTAATTTTCTTTTTTAATTCTGGAAACTTTTTATATTAACAAATTCTCAGAATTTCCAAAACTCTTAAAAAAAAATTAAAAATATTATTTTAATTGACATTATCTCATTTTACATTCTTTTACTTATTCCACTTATCCAAAACACGCACCAATTCTCGCAACAAGAAGTCGGTTAAGCTAAAATCTTTTGAGACCACCACGTATGTATTTACTTATTAAAATTTTGAACAAATATATACTTACACTTCTTTATTTTATTAGTCTCAATAATTATGAATGGTATAATAGATTGCACAAATAAGATATTTTTTATTCAACTGGCGGTCTTTTATTTAAAGACAAAAAAATGCGATAGGAGACTTATTTAACATATCAATGAATGGCAAAGTGCTGGAGCCAGTTCCAGACTGACTAACAAATTTATAAATGTATTATAATTATATTGGTAATTTACGATTGGCAAGGCAAAAGCTTGCATGCAATAACAATTTCCCCTGTTCCACTTTCAATACGACGACGGACGACGGACGACGGCGATTTGTTGGCATATTGTTGGCTGACGCATACAGGTGGATATAGTACAAGCGTCCAGCTATTTTCTGCAACACTTAAAGGGATCGAAACATTGTATTATTCTGAGTGTATTACAATAAAGATATTTTTATATTTTTGGACCAGACACAATCGTTTTTTGACGCATTCTTTCTATAGATTTAAACGACAGTATTGCCATTTCGGAAAAAAAATATTAACAATTTTAGTAATATTTTAATATCCTACATTTCTTAAAACTCTTCATTAAAAAAAAAGTTACGCGCATAGCAAAGAAAAAAAGAAATATGTAAAAAATATTAGTATTTAAGAATGGTTAATGATAATTTATTATTTAAATAATAGGTATTTATTAATTTATCGGGCAGGACAAGATAAATAATTTTATTTTTACTGGCTGGCAACACTGTCCGTCGCCTTCACTTGCAATACTTTTAATGACCGGCTAGGTTCATTTTTACATAGACTTCTGCATTAAATATAATAATATTCTGCTATTTAAAAAATGTATCCACGTGAACAAAAATTTTTTATAATATTATGGTATTCTAAAGTTGAAAGTGCCGATGAAGTTGTTGGTCAATTTGCTTTTAAGTACCCTGACCAACAGGGTACTTAAACGAAGACCAAGAGGCCCGTCCTATTTTTGAAGAAAGAGTCGAGAGGGATGAAAATGTATATGTGCTTTTGTTGAAGCAAATGAGCTATGCTCCAGCATCCTGATTTCCCAAGAAATTAGCATTTTAGACGCACAGTTAAACATGTTTTAAAAAAGCATGGGTATAAATCCTAATAAATTAAAACTACCCAAGATATTTTTCCCGCTAATTATATTCGACAAATGAAGTTTTGTGAGACCATGATAAGGAAAACTGATGAAAATGACGATTTTCTAAAAAATATTCTTTTAACAGATGAATCATCATTTTCTCTTCATGGTTATCATAATCCTACAGTTGCCAGATATTAGTCACAGGAAAATTAACATTTAAGTGCGCCTGTACGGACACAATATCCCCAAAAATTAAACGTTTAGGCGGGTATTTTGGGCGACAACATTGCAGAACCTTTTGTCATTGAAGGCGACTTAAATTGGGAGAAATATTGGTTAATATTGCAAGAGGAAATTATACCAGCTATGCAAACCTTAAATGTTAATTTCGAGAAAATTTGGTTTCAGCAGGATGGTTGTCATGATCATAACGCAACGCCAATTCGGGAATTTCTTACTAGGACTTTCCCTGAACGGCTTATTTGTAGCAGAAGTACCATACCATGTTCTGCAAGGTCACCGGATTTGACTCCTCTTGACTTTTTTTATGGGGCCAATTAACTCAACAAATTTACAGGTATACACATGAGAGGCCTGTAAATTTAGTTGAGTTAAGGGCAGAAATATTTTACATTACCAACACCATTACACCGGAGGTATTGTCGAATGTTAGAACGAAGTTTTATAATCGGTTCGGGTATTGCAAAACTCAGCAGGGCAATGTCTTCGAGCATTTAAAAAAAAGAAACTGCTTTCGAGTTTATGTTTTAAAGTTATTTTTTTTATTATTAAAATTATTATTATAATTAATTTCATTAATTTTCAAGAATATTCATGAGTTTTTTTTGAGAATAGCAGTTTTTATTTTATTTTTGAGCTTAAGTCTGATAAAAATTTCACAAACTTTTAATTACTGTTGTATTAAATACAACAGTGATTAACATGACCTCATAAAAACAAAAATATCGTAAAAAATCTCCAAAAAACGCGATTGACAATCACTCCTTTAACGTCCGGGATACGGCTGATACTGCCGAGTGCCGATCGCCGTCCGCCGAACTTAATATTTTTAATGCCTGATTACTCTAAAAATATTTAATCAGACCCCTAATAATTAAAACATTTGCAAAGCTATGGTTACTGTCGGTAAACTTTAAAGTCCACGTGGACTTGATGTTTAGATGGCCAAAACCATTAAGTCGCGACCAGTTAGTAACCACCAAGGTTCAGCAAATAGCTGTGATCATTGTGTATAAGGGAGTGGGTGGTATATTTTATTTAATTTTATATCAAAAGGGTGTCGGTTTAATAAACCGTTTCTCTTATTTGTAGTAATCTACTTTGTTGACTTTACATTATATTATTATGATTTTTTTATGTAAAAGTGATTAATAAAACGTTTTTATTGAAATACAAGACTTTTTGTTAACACATACTATTAATAAGTTTTATTAAACAAACTCTTACTTGGCATTAGTCTTATTAAACATTGTATTATTTAATCTAATTTCAATTGTTTTTATTTGTACAAATTGTGTGTAAAATATAACAATCAGGAAAATGTTTTACTTGTTTTAGAATTCTATAGAAGTTGTTAATAGACTTTTAAGTTATAGAACAAATCTTAAGGTGCGTATCCATTTAGCGAGGTTGCCGCTCGAGGCGACCGAGCGCTGATTTCTAAACCCGGTTTGACCACAACGGTGTTCGCCTTGCCGCACGCACCTGTTTGGTATCCATTTTCCTCAATAATGATAACTGCTAAATGGATACTCACCTTTAAAAGTAAGTATTTAATAAACACCGGAAGGCTAGCCTGGACCAAGGAAGTATAAAGGTGTATGGAAGCCCAATACTGTAGAACAAAATTGTCCAGGCGTGCAGGGCAGCGGGAATCGGGGGATTGGCCCCGCGGAGTTTGCGCAATGAATAGTAGGTCAGAGCCGGACTTCCATAATTCTTTGTTACTATCTATAAAGTCGACATCATCAAATGTCAAATTCAAGCATTCACTGCTTTTTTTAATTTTTTGCACAAAATTGTTGGTTATTAAACGATACTACCATAGAATATTTAAAATTATTATGTAATATTGGATTTTATATCACCTGATATAATATGGAAAGAATAGATGGCGCCACTTTACAGCCTTCTATTTAAATGGTCGATATTTTTGGGAGTTTTGTATTTTTACCAAAAATCTTTGTAAATAAATAAAAACACGATTTTAAAAAAATAAATTTCAAACATTGTATGATAGTTTCATGTACTTATCACCAATTTTGTGATAAAAGAAGGGCAAGATAGTGTAAATAAGTTTAATCTAATCCTAAGATTGTGGTTGTACATTAAAAAGTGAAAATTTTTATAACTGCTTTTAGGCTTATACTTTTCACTAATAACAAACATTCATGAGACAGAATAACAGTGGTTAAAAATGTTTAGTAACCTTTGGTACCTAGGTATCCATTGTAACAGTAACCGTTAAATATTATGTGTCTACAGTATCTCGAGCTTAAAAAGTTGATAATGTAAGTTTAAGAAATTAAAAATCTAATTTCTTTTTAAACAAATACAGAAAAAGCAAAAAGGAACTTTAACATAAAATTGTACTTTCTTTTATTCAATTAGAGGGACCTGTATATATTAAAATTTGTCTGGTCTGCCCAAATAAAAGTACCTAAATGTAAACCTTATTTCTTTTTAATAATCCACAGAAATACACAAACCTTGTGGAAATCATCTAAAAGATAGTTAAGATTGCCTTACTTCTCTCACTGTTATTTCCTATGAAATTTTCATTTTCTACTATTCATAATTGATATATTATTATTTCTTCGGTTACCTAACGTTACGTTTCATAAGAAGCACCTAATTTAAATATAAGAAATACTTACCTAAAGTAAAAAATGCCGGGTGTGTTACCCTTAGATTTGCAAGACAAAACCATACAACCTTTAGTCATTTTGTTACGATATTATAAGTAACATACAATAAACACAAAATTGTAGTCACAATTTAATAAACACTGAAAAAGCAAAAAATAAATTTAACATAAAATTGTACTTCTTTTTATTCAATTAGAGGGACCTGTATATATTAAAATTTGCCTGGTCTGTCCAGTATTTAATAATTTCGATCCTTTAAAAGAATGTACTAAATTATTAAATGAAATAAAAGTACCTAAATGTAAACCTTATTTCTTTTTAATAATCCACAGAAATACACAAACATTGTGGAAATCATCTAAAAGATAGTCAACATTGCCTTACTTCTCCCACTGCTATTTCCTATGAAATTTTCATTTTCTATTATTCATAATTGATATATTATTATTTATTCGGTTACCTAACGTTACTTCTCATAAGAAGCACCTAATTTAAATATAAGAAATACTTACCTAAAGTAAAAAATGCCGGGTATGTTACCCTTAGATTTGCAAGACAAAACCATACAACCTTTAGTCATTTTGTTACGATATTATAAGTAACATACAATAGACACAAAATTATAGTCACAATTTAATAAACACTAATCACTAAAATAAGAAAGTTTTTATCAATCCAAAAAACTTCTGAACCACAAAATATAATCACACAAAGCAAAACAATCGAAACTAATACGGCTAAAAGTATAATGTGTTGCCTAACTACACACTGATTTATCAGTGTGTAAGTAGGCAACACATTAAATTATTTCGTGGAATTTCGTTATAGGCCTTTTCATCATGTGACAAGCGCAAGCGCAGTCGCCATGTTGAAATAGCGGCAATTCAAAAGTTTCGTACTGTTTTGATCGACAATGGCTGGGAATGCAGTATTATCTCCCCAATTAAATCATTTATTGGAAAAAATCGTTGATGGTGCTTCACTGATTTATAATTCAGTTGAAGCCCATAATTGTACGCAATTAAAAAGGTAGCTTAAATGTCATGGACGTATTTAAAAAGGAAAAAGAAGTGAGCTGATTAAGAGGTTAGGCATCATTACTTCTTTACTATACAAAAAGTATCTATAATTTTATTCTAATTAGGCCTACCACGTATATACAATTGTTATATTGATTAAATTGTATTGTATTTAAATGATTTATAGCGTGTATCACTCTTACATACTTCTTAACATCACCGCTTCTTCGTTCCTTTTCGTACTGATATCATTATAATAATCGATTAAAAAACCTATTTGCTAATTAAGGCACTTTTTTCTTTATTTTCGTATTTCTTTTCTTCAATAACTATACTTACAGGCCCTTTAACATGCTTGTTTACAAAAAACAGTACGAAAAAAATTGCTCGTACTGACGCATGCGCACAAAAAAATTGTGATGAAAAGGCCTATTGCGCAAAATCGGCGGGGCCAACTCTGACAGTTATTTTCATACTGGGCTGGACATTTTTTGATCGAATGGGCCATAGCATTGGGCTTCCATACACCTTTAAACTTCCTTGGCCTGGACTGATTCGCAATTACCACTTATTGAAATTAAATTTATTTCATGTTTATCTAGGGACATCTTTATTAAACAGATACCTTGAATAATTGTTAATTAATGTATGAGTTAGGAAATTATTTAATAAAAACCTTGCTCCAACATTACTTCAATATATGCCTGAACTTCGTAAATTTAGACCTATACCAAATTCTAAAAAACTGTATATTGTGATCATAAAACATTATTCCGACACTAAAAATTAATTTAGGGTTTAAATATTACAAATAAAAACTTTTTTTTAATATATTGCACCTAACAACAATATTTATTAAACTCTTTATTGAAATAGCATTTAAAAAAATATTTTGAAAAAAAATTGTTTGGTTCCAGAAATAACATTTTTAAATCTTTGCAAAGACTTTTCCCTGAATTATTAAATTTATTTTTATTGTAAAGTTTTTATTTTTTGTTATATTGGCGAATAAATGACATATTAGTCTGTTATATCTGGTATATTTATTATTTTTTAAAATAAGAAGGGTGGTGAGTAAATTGCTTTTAAGTTTTCTTGAAATTATCAAGCAAAGGTATTCATGAACCGCATGAAACATTTTTTTTTATATTACTATAAACAAGTCAATTCAAAGCCGCACTGCTGCCTCAGCTCGGCAGGGTTCAAATTGCATTTTTTTACTTTAAAAAAAGTCGTAAAAAATCGTTTTTTTTAATATAACTCAAAACTATTGATTTTAGAAAAAAAAGTATATAATCAAAATTAATGGTCTAATAAAACTTCGTCAGTTTTTTTCCATAAATTTTTTTGTAGCCTTTTTAGTTTTTGAGATATTAAACGATTTAAATTTAAAATAAAAACGCAAAAATCTTAAAAACTAAAAGCACTAAAAAATGTAAAAAACAAAAATATGCCTTTTAGTAAGTTTTATAAAAAAGATAATATACATATTTTTAATAAAATAAGTATTAAAGGTGATATAAGCAAAAAAGTGATTTTGGCCCTTAAATATTTCGCGTATAACAATATTTTTTCTAGTACAAGTATGTATACCATCCATTTAAAAATTAATTTAAAATGTTCTATTCATTGAATAATGAATATTGAATAATTGCCTTGAGGCAATGGGGGATAACCTGGTGGCACGGATATTTTATTTAATTTTTTTTTTGGTCCAATAAGTATACATTCCGATCTACTTGAAACTTTAACTAAAATAAAATTTAATCTTTATTTAATTGAAAACAAAATGCCTTCTCTATCTGGGTGCTATATACCTGACAGGATGCTTAACATTTCTCGATCTCATATGCTACTATGTGTATAGCTTATCGTTTAAATATTTTTATTATCGATTTAAATTTTAATATCAATAATTTTTTAAAGACACTTACTCGTTCAGAATAATTTTGAGAAAATTTTAATAATAATTTTAACATATTTTTTTATATAGTTTATTTAGTATTAAACTTTAAAAACATTTCCCTTATTAAGCTATCTACTTCTTCTAGGCTTAAAGCCATTCTTATTTAAATTATCCTATTTACCCATTTATTAGCTACTTTAAGATATGATTAAATTAAAGTTTAAACATTAATTCAACTGAAAAAAAAAATAAACTATCTTTTTTTTTTCATGTTAAAAATACCATTAAAGTTTTCTCAAGATCATTCTGAACGAGTAACTGTCTTTATTATTATTTAAATCGATAATGGATTTTTTTAAACGATAAGCTATACACATAGAAGCCTAGAAGATCGAGAAACGTTAAGCATCCTGCCAGGTAAATAACACCCAGATAGAGAAGGCACTTATTTTTTTTTTCAATTAAATAAAATTTAAATTTTATTTTAGTTAAAGTTTCAAGTGGATAAGTATGGATACAGTTATTGGACCCAAAAAAAATTAAATAAAATATCCGTGCCACTAGGTTATACCCCATTGCCTCGAGGCACATGTGTATAAGTTTGTTTCATTCAATAAATAGAACATTTTGAATTAATTTTTAAATAAATCGGAGCTGGTATACTTAATTGTACCAATAAAATATTATTAGCGAAATTTTTAATTACCAAAATCACTCTTTTGCTTATATCCCTTTTATTAGTTATTTTAATAAAAATATTTTTTGCCCATTACATTTTTTTGTAACTCTATAAGTTTTTAAGATATTTAAGTTTTTATTTTAAATTTAAATTGTTAATATCTTAGAAACTAAAAGGGCTACAAAAAAAGTTATATTAAGAAACTGACGTAGTTTTATTAGACCAATTTTGACTATATACCATTTTTGCCCTTAGTCACTTATATAAAAAAAAACGATTTTTTACAATTTTTTTTTAAGATAAAAAAAATGCAATTTGAACCTGCTGAGCTGATGCAGCAGTCCAGCCTTGAATTGACTATAGTTCATAGTAATATAAAAAAAAATGTTTCATGCGGTTCTCTTATAGGTTTGGTTTTTTGCGGTGGCCTCCCGGACTATAGGATCCAGATATTCGAGTTAAATTAAGTTAAAAATAAACACCTACTTTAAACAACAGCTAAAAAAAAATAAAAAATCAAATTTTAGTTCCATTCTAAAAATTGATAAACGTTAGTAAAGGTTGATTTGACAATTTTAATTTTTTTTTCAAAGAAATCCCGGATTTTTTTTACAAAATATTGAATTTTACACTTATATGGCTTTTTAGAAAGCTTACATTTTTTTAGCCCATCTCAAACAGTTTTAAAGATATCTGATAAAGACCATATTCAGGGTCTTTCTTTCAAGCGGCTCTAGCTTTATTAAATTTAATGTCCTTAATGATCTATCTTTTTTTTACTTTTAGGAGTATAAGTTGTAAGCAAAAATAAATTGGAGCATTGGCGGCTCCTCCTTAGGTTTGCAGGTTTGCGCAACCCCCAAAAAAAAGGTTTAAAATAAAATTTTAAGTATATATATATATATATATATATATATATATATATATATATATATATATATATATATATATATATATATATATATATATATATATATATATATTAATCATTACATAGTTACAGATTTTTAAAAAATTTATTCGAACATCTGTATTTATTGTTTTATTAATGTTATCTCGAAATAACAGCCAAATTAATATTATAAAATATTAAAAAACTTGACTGCTGTCGCTAAAATATCATTAATTTAATCGCGCGTCGCGTCGCATCCTAAAAGCCGATGCCAATGCGATGGTTGCAATCAAAATGCAAACCCAATTGGATTCATTACGAGTACGCGTAAGTATATGGAGTTGCCTATCTTGGCATTAGGCGCTGAATTTAGTCTCATAAGCGGCATGCGGTTTGCAGTCCCACTGCAAACCTTGATTTATCTCGCAGGCTGATTTACGATTTATTGAAGTATAATTTGTTATTTTGGTTATATGTGTAACATATGTAGCTACTTGTATGATTTTTATTACAGTTTTTGTATGTCTATTTATTTACATTAAGTTTATTGTGGTTGTTTATTTATTTTTTTAAAGAACCATTAGAATTGCAACCCCTTACTTTTTAACCCACGAGCCTCCACTGAATTGTAGGTCCTTCTAAACCAAATTTGGCATTTTATATTTCTGCTGGAACCATCAAACACATTTTTTATTGCATACTCAATTTTAAAAGGCGTACTTTAGAATTTTAAAATAAAATTAAAAACTCAATAAAACACAAATACGTAGAAGCAATAATATCAGGTCCAGTTCTCATAGCTAGGCGCCATCACATAGCTAGGTCAAATTGCGTATTATGTCGCTTCAAGTATTCAAAAGCAATCATCTGGATAAAAATCCTGCGGAAAACAAATACGGGTTGAGAAAAGTCCTTGCAAGGACCTTTTTCGTCCTTACGCAAGCGTTCAGCTGTTAGCTCCAGGAATGTGCGCATGTTTTAACAACGCGCACAATGTTTTGGACAGTGTGTTGCAAATTTTATAGAACTGTAGTCATACCTCTTCACAAGTAAATTCGTAAAATTGCTTTAAGTGACTGTTTTGAAAGTTTTTTTTCTAGATTTTCCGTTATCGTTTTGGTGTTAGCGTGTAATAGGTGTTTATGCCTTGTGAGAAATCTTTTTTGACAATGCATGTATTTGGAGACCGAGATTCGTAATTTATTTAAATAAAATGGTTCTCATATCGGAACATAGTGCTATTTCAGGTAACATATTTTTTATTTTTTTATTACAATAAAAATTTGTTCCAAAACAAATAAAATTATATATCTCTGATATTACAACTTTAAAACAGGTATTTTTACAACAATAACAATCAATAACAATATATACATACATAATAATTATACAAAATATTTATTAACTTATAATTAATAGAGTGTTTATTATTAAAAACTTCTTACTAATAAAAATTCTTTATCCTGGCTCCATACGCATTGTGCTGCATTATGAATGGTCGTGGTGACCTAGTTTCAGGAAATACGTTTCCAGATTGGAAAAATACAGAATTACAAGTGGCTTTTATTGAAAATTGTGTTATATATTTAAACAATTACAGAAATATTTTAAATAAGTAAATATGCAATTTTTTTATTAGAAAAAAATACATAATATTTCACAAAAATGTGAAGCACCGAAAGTGGTTTTAAAAATTGGTAACAATTTCATATAGGTCGGTTACCCAATTTCTAGATTTTTAAAAATTGTAGGTTTTAGTCGCTACCAGACAGGTCCAATAACAATTTTAACGCAAATAAATGTTTGTCAAAATATTCAGACCAAAGTAAGAGAAATAAAGATACCATTACTCAGTTTTTAATTGCTCTATATAAGCCTGTTACTTAAAAATACCACTTTTTACGTAGCATTTTACCTTTCACCTGTATTTAGTCAGGAAGCCCACCGTTTAAAAGCTGGCCAATAAGAGATACGCTATATAAAATAACCTCGTTGTTAGTTGCACCGATACAAGCATATTTTTGAAATAAAATTACAGGGCTTAGTAATAAGAATTAAATTTATTACCAAAAGCTTCTGTTCCCATTTTTTTAGATATTTTTTGTAGGTGAAAAATGAAGTTAACAGTACGGAATATTATTATTCCATATATTTATTTATTATGGGAAACACATATTTCTTATTGATTCAGAAAATTTCGTTGGAATATAATTTATTTTAGAAGAAAAACTTTTGATTGTGTTTTGGTTAAAGTAAAATTAATAGGGTATCTGCAAAATATAAAAACGTAGATGTGCAAAATATTTATTTTATTGCTAATTACCTGTTTTAAATTGGCAGACAAATAGAGCCCCATAAAAAAGTTTTTTTTTAATAGGAAAATTGAGTGGATTAAACTTACTGAGGAGGTAGCCATTTAATTTGTCTGAATTCTAAAAAAATATTTATTTTGCAACGTACATCTTAATACACTACAAGTTATAATAAAATCAAAATTAAATATTAAACAAAATTAGTTAAAAAAAGTTGTTATTTGGAATTTTCCGTCTTTTTTATTATATTTTGCATGCGTGCAGTATATCGCGCTTCGGAAAATCTCAGATTTCTCTTTCGAGCCAGAAAGTATTTCTCCTTTTCAAATC
Source organism: Listronotus oregonensis (assembly GCA_019359885.1). NCBI lineage: Eukaryota > Metazoa > Arthropoda > Insecta > Coleoptera > Curculionidae > Listronotus > Listronotus oregonensis. Next base: position 23,231 of record JAHBCN010001214.1, on the reverse strand, counting down.
TGTATACATTGTATGTATCCCAAATCAGACGCTGTCTAGAATATTATTCCCATGTCTAGGGAAAGCGTCTCCCACAACTCTTGGTACTTGAATAAATTTAAAGAATTGATAACTTCATTCTAACATGAAAGCTTTCTTGTCTTGCTCACCGACGCGACAAACTGTGGGAGACTGGTCACTTTTTAATAGGTATTTTCACAGCTTCTGTTCCGAGGAATTATTCTCCCTCCCCATAGAGTAACACGAAGTGCCACTTTTGTGCATCCCTTTACAGTCAAACTAGAAAGGCCCCAAACTTCTCACTTCGTTCCCTTATCCCTAGAGAGTCTAGGCCAGTGGTTCCCAAACTGGGGATCGCGCCCCCCGGGAAGGTGCGAAGCAACATTAAGGGGGCGCGGGAGATCCAGGAAAAAATATCTTTAGAATAACAAAAAATTAGTTCAAATAAAAAAAAAAGATTTATATATGGAAACGTCGTCTACAAGGTCAAACTTTAAAATTTTTTCTCATTTCCAAATTGGCTTCATTAATGAAGAATAGTGACGATACTGCTCAAAACGAAGAGATTAAAACATATATTATATCTCATCTAGAAAGTCGCTTTGATAAATTCCAACGATATTTCCCAAATTTACAATTATAATGATGAACATAAATTTGCTTAAAATCCTTTTAATTTTGATATTAACATTCTTCCAGAAGAAATGCAAGAACAAGCTATCGACTGAAAACACGACTCAGTGGCGAAAATGAATGAAATTTGGTGATTACTACATTTTGAATAAAATATCTTCTCATTTTTTTTAATCGCGGAAATAGCTTTGAAATTTTACATACCATTCTCAACAACCTATTTATATGAATAAGGATTTTCTATTTTAATGGAAATTAAAACAAAAAACAGGTTTTTTACCGGCTTGATGGTGCTAGTGACCTACGTTGCGCACTTTCAAAGATAAGACCAAGAATTTCCGACCTTGTTAAGGAAATGCAGCACTATACTTCGCATTAGATTAAATTAGTGTTCAAATGTTATGTTTGTAAAAAAATGCCTCTTTTTTTTAGTAAAAGAATGTTTCTGTATAGTCGGGGGAAGAGGAGGCGCGACCAAAAAAAGGGCACCATAAAAAAGTTTGGGAACCACTGGTCTAGGCTATATATGGAATCTATTTACTGCTTGAGAGATTTCGTGCTAATAAACTATCCCTTACTTTACTTAAGACATCTGCGGTATTTTAGTCTTTAGGCTTTTAGCCTTCGTGGACTGTGACTATTAAAAAAAAGGCTATACTTCCGAAAGCGCCCCCTTCGATTTTCTTTTAACTTATTATAAATTATTTTTGATATTACAAGAAACAACCTATGATGTGTGATTTATGGCGAAAAGAGTCAAAATCGTGAATTTTTTTGCGAATTAAAAAAATCACAATTTTTGTTTTCTTTTTTTTTAAATACTTTTCAGAAATTATTCCTAATGTCATATAAAGTAATGAGTAAACGACTGACTTTTTTGCATTTTTTTAGGAAAATTGTAATACGACTTACTTTTTGCCCTTTTATCAGGGAAATTGTAAGATTATTATTAAAATAGGAAAGGGAACGACTAAGAAACCAGAACTACCAAGATAAATGAAATATTTCAATAAATTCCTCGGTTGATATTGTTAAATAAATTATGTTAAATTTTAAATAAATAATTTTAAAAAATATGAAAAATTAAAATTATTAAAATTTTTAAATTATAAATCAGACATGTTAAATATTCAATATTTTAATATATTCCTCTGTTAATATTGTTAAATAAATTATTATGTTAAATTTTAAATAAATAATTAAATAAATCTGAAATATTTTTTAATGATTTTTGCTCTTAAATTCATTAATGGTAGTATGATATTAAAAAATGTATTATTGATATTTTTTCGAGTAGTTTTCAAATAATATATACTAAAAAAATCCGGTAAGTATGAATGAAAAAACCAAAAAGATATTAAAAAAACTTTGTAAATGAAACCTTTTTTTCATTAATTCCGCACTCATCGCCATTCATGTTCAGACGTTGTTTATAATCCAAAGAATATTTTTACAAAGTTACAAGAAAATCGAAGGTAAAGCCAAAAAATATCGAAACAAATTATTGAATTCGAAATAAATAAAATGGCCTTTTCTAACAGTTTAATTATTTAAAAGCATTAAAAAGTTTACCGGTCGTCAGCAAATGTCCTTCAAGGCACACGGGCTGCCATGAACCTAATCGATTTTTAAGTTAACTGCAATGATCCTGTTTCATTCATTCAGCAGTATTTAATTTGAGTTTAGAACTATACTTTATTAATAGGAACCCACCTGCCCACTGCATGTGTAATTTAAATTATTAGTATAATATGTATTATATTAATGGCCCTATCATTACTAGTAGAGGCATGTGTTAAAACGCTATAATTAATAATATAGCAAAGCTGTTAAATATGGTATCCAATTGCCTCTCCATTTATTGGTTAGTCAAACAATGCAGAAAATGACTCCAAAAGGAGCTAGTTAACAAAATTTAATTTCTTATACATATTTTTTACTTTATTTTTAAAGGTTAACAATAAATTTGATATAAACGAATCTAACCAAACCCAAATTTAATAAAAACAGTTTTCGAATATTTTACTTATTTCAGAAAATACAATTCTTTTCTTGCGACCCCATTGTGTAGGATATTGTTAAACAGGTATTTTTAGATCCAAAAAAATATACTAAAATTTTAATAGTAGCCCAAGACATTAACGGCGTATCTATCTTCTAATTTGTAAACAACTGGACCAAAAATTTTAAAAAAAGTTTAGTAGTAGCTTTTGCTAAATATATTTTATGATGATTATTTTAATCGCAGAAACATATTATTCGATTAAAAGGCATATTTAAAAATTGTTACACATCGGCTATGTATTACTTTCACACACCAAGGTACTCAAATAAAACGGACTTCTGTCAATGAAAAATTACTACTGAATGCTCGCAGCCATGTTGGTGCTCATCAAGGTTGCCAATACACTTTTTTTATTTCCCATTTCCTTATTATTGACAACAATGATATTACGTTAAATACTAGCATAAAGCGTGGTGTTGCATCATTTCTTCTTGATTTGTTTGCTTGTTGAGGTGTGTCCACTACCAAATGGACACAAATATATCAGAGGAAATTTACTATTGAATGGTGTGCGCCATTTTAATGCCAATTACAGTTGCCAACATCAAATTTTTAATGCTTTCATTTGGCGAACATTTAAAAAAAAATAATACTTATGATTTATGCTCAAAATGTTCTGGCTCCCCATCTGTGAAATTATTAGTGGATTTCAGATGACCTTTAGGTTTTGTTAAAATTTACTTTCATCTTTCATAGTAAAAAATTCAGATGGCAAACTATAAAATTTCAAAACGACCACTTTCAAATACACACACGTCCTCAAATTTTACGCTTGGTCATTACCATCTTCCTAAAACTCGTGCCGCACGACCTTCTATTCCTCGTGCGGAGCTAACTGCAAGAAGTACAAAAAGTGCCACTCCAACTTTCTAATGGATTTTGAAAACCTGCCCTACATTTACCAATGGTTTTTAAAATTTAATTAGTTCCGCACCAGTGCTTAACTTTTTTCCCAATGGTTATGGCTATGATTTAATTTTGGAGCACTAAGCTCTATTGTTTTCATGACAAATAGTTCTTTTTCTTCTTCCCTGGGAGCTGTCTAGATTTACTACCGGAGGCAACGCAGTCACTTGGGATTTGTGTGCCTAATCCCCCATTATCTTTTATACCAATTTCTTCTACGAGTTTGGATAACCCCTGACTGGTTGTCAGGGGTTATCCTGTGTTCCTGTGGACTCATTTTCAGTTAGCTTCCAAAGATATGTAGCCTTCTTTTCCCCCTCGTCGCACATTCTGCAACTTGGGTCCCCATTATATTGCAGCTCGTATCTTGTTAGCCCTACTGTTATGCGAAGATTTTTCTTACTTTGTCTGAGTAGTTCTTTCTTCTATCTTTTGGATGGGCCCTTTATAAAGCTTTTTCCATGTCTAATTCTACTGTTTTCCCAGTATTCCTCGTTTATTTCGGATCCCTTTCCTGGTTTGCCCTCGTGCTGTGGTTTTGGTCACTCCAAGGGCAGGTTCTGGTCCAAAGTATGGTGTAGATGATCCCTGTCTTGATGACAAATAGCTGAAAGTTTAGATGATTTTGCAAAACCCTTAAAAGTAACATGATTTTAAATCACATAATATGAACTAAATCCAAGTTGGTTTAAACGTGCGCTAAATTAAAATAAAAAGAAACAAACTTTAAACATAATTGAAGCAAACGAATAACTTTTAAATAAAAACACTGTTATAAATAACACGCAAATTTACACTGTGTGTTGAGTATAGACGTTTTAAAAATTCTTTTAAACCCATTAATATTGACTAAGTTATCCACCCTTAAATTTTTATGGATTTTCTGTTCTAAGTTGCCCTGTATATACCATTTTAATAGAATCTAATAGATTATTTATGACTAAGGTATTTTCGTTTAAGCATAGCGTTAAGCTAGCACTAAATACACGTGATTACCTATAAAGTATATTTTATAGGTCACGTGGGACCTGTCACTAAAACACACACAAATTTAAAGACAATACCAAATGCGCCTGTTTATATGCTATATTATTTATAAGAAGCAAAAACATATACAGTGGTTTGAAAAATGAAACTAAGACTTAGTGGTTTCTTTCTCGTTCCAATGGTAAGTATTACGTTTAAATTCTTCCAGGCAAATGATCTAAGGCTTTTTTAAAATATATCTTAATTAAAATTTTATTTCAACTAAAAATTGTAAACTAAATTTTGATTTTTCGAAAAGGAAAATACATATTTAAAAATAAATAAAAACTATTTTTTTGCTGTGTAAAAAACTCCAAAGCGTTTCCGGTTTTTAGCAAAATAACCTAAAAAAAACTACAAAACCAAAATACAGTCAAACTCTCTTATCTTGGTTTCCAAATTTTAGCAAAAGCATGAACATTTAGAAAAAAAACTGATTACGTTGTTACTTTCTTTTATGGAGGTTAGAAAGGTAAAGAAGCACTTCCTCTTATGACTATTTTGCCCAAAGAGTGGCCCCAGAACATCATTCAATAGGAGGCGCTGGTGTAGCTAAGCAAACCAATGAGAACCAATGACTTTGACCGCAGTATATAAAGTGAAGTTTTAAACAACGAAGTTATTTGTTTAGAACGGATCTTGGGATCACCAACTACATCTTAATTTATTGCAATTTAAGGGCCATTTTTGTAACTCAGAGATGGTATGGTGATCCTGATCTTCAGAATCCATGCTTTCTTTTAAATTGTTGGAAATATAGGTGGTTGTCCAGTAGTTTTATAGATAAGGCCTATTAAATTGGAAAATAACAAAAGATTTAAAATGCTTTATATACCAGTTAGTGGATAAAGTCACCTACCAGCCTCGCAAATTAGAGGTAAGTCAAACGATTGGAAGGGCAAAAATGAGTAGTCCGTACAATTCCAAAATTTAGAACGCGGTGGTTTAAGCAAACCATTATTACCAAACTTCTTTATAATATTATTTGCTTTATTTTATTTAGGTTTTGTTGATATTCTTTTTTCTTTAAATTAAGCCTCTGTTTACAGTGTGTCTACTTAAGTTGAAACCATATGGAAAACTTTTTTATTATTAAGTTTACGAAAACAATTTATACTTGATAAAAAGTTCTGCATGGTCCAAAACTTAAAATGCAACTATTAGACATCTATTTTTTAAAGCCGTATACTAGGTTTGTCCAAAAATATGAACTTTACTCAAGAGTAAAGTACCTTTATTTTTTACAATACAGAAGAATGTTATAAAGTAAAGTTACTTTAAATATGCAATTACAGCTATTTAGCATGAAAATTTAGGATTGGTGATTATTTACTAATAATTCGGTATTAATTGGCTTGATACAGTTTAACGTAATCTAGGATGCACCGATATGAAATATTTTACATTGTATGTCAGAGTGAGTTTGTATTTGTAAAATTTCAGTAAAAATGGCAAATTTACTAAATCGTGAAAAAAAATAGAAACATTATTAGTAAATAATCACCAATCCTAAATGTTAATGCTAATTAGCGGTAATTGCATATTTAAATATAACTTTTAATTTAAAATAACTTTACTTTATAACATTCTTCTGTAAAAAATGAAGGTACTTTACTCCTGAGTAAAATTAATATTTTTTGACTAACCTCGTATACGGCTTAAAAAAATTGATATTTAATGGTTGAATTTTAAGTTTTGGACCATGCAGAACTTTTTATAAAGAATAAGTTTTTTTCGTAAACTTAATAATAAAAAAGTTTTCCATATGGTTCCAACTTAAGTAGATACACTGTAAAAAGTCAAGATTTGTCTTCGCTCCAACTTTACTTGTCTAGGGCTTAGCTGATAAACAAAACATTTATGTATAAAGCACGAGAGTGAATGTAAAGTCACGAAATATAAACCCTTATTTTTTATAGTACATGTGCATTATAAAAATGCAGCAATTCATCAGGTTTGACACTTATATTAGCAAACATAAAGCAACAGATTTTGCTTCTGATGACAATACCTACTAAAAAGTATTAAATATTATAAGCTTATAAAGAGATCAGCAATGGAAAGACGCTATTTAATCATGGGCAGTTGTAACCTCAAAATCAGTTGTAAATTAATTTATATTATTTATAATATTTTTATTTCTTTCCTGTTTTTAAATACCATCCACAATAAACCACCGGTTTTATTTACAATTTACCTAAGTAGGCCATGGAAGTTTTTATTTAAAATTGTCCTGACAACTATTTGACATAGAAATTAAAAATTTTATATTTTGTTTAATTAATAAGGATTAAATGCTTAAAAAAATAAATTCGCTTGTATTTAAAAAACGGTGGCAGATGGGTATAGAAACATGTATGGACATTTTGTAGGTAAATTATTGGTCTATTCGAAAATAAGATAAAATACAGTATGTTGTATTAAAAAAAAATGAGTTTTAATCATTTTTTAATATTGGTAAAAATATAATTTTTTTGGGACACCCTGTAAGATATATAGCCATTTTTGTAGATCTTTTAAATACATGTATTGTCTAACCCCAAAAAAAATTCTAGTATCCAGCTCACATAATTGGAAAAGTCATTTAAATTTTGCATTACTTATGTTAAAATTTTCCCATCCTAATTATGATATTTACGGAAAATTAGGTAACAAAGGAATTTAAAAAAAAATACCATCAGGAAGTAAATATTTTACTTAAATATGGGTTAGATAAAGCAAATGCCCAGGTTTTTTTCACTTACCAAAAATAGTTTAAAAATCAACTATACCGTGGGTAGCTAGTAGATATTAGATTACAGTAGAAATATTTTTTTAAGTTTATTTAAAATTACCTTTAGATATTGCCATATTTAACATATTTGGGAAAAAAATGCTAATTTTGACACATAACACATGACATTTTGGCGAGCAAGTCTGGATAATTTTTTTATCGAATTTAAAGCACAATCTGATGCTGAACAAAAAATTTCCCATATAATGCGGACTTTTTAAAAAATCCTGTATACGCTAGATTTCTTCAAAAAATGATCCTTATATATTTTTTCTACCTCTATATTCATTCCGGAACCTGTAAAATTTATTGTGGCTGTAAATATGTAATTTTTATACCAGTTATTAAAAATAAAGTATAATAATAATAATAATAAAAGTTTAAAGTATTAGAAAGGTAAAAGGGCACTGAAAGGTAGTAATAGTAATTTGATCCAACAACCTGATGATTCAATGATGTCAGGGTGCGAGGCAACGTGAGGTAGGATTTCGCGACGGCTGGCTAGCTAGAAGAATCGATAGCAGGCTGCCACGTGGTTTGAACTGGATTATTCCATTTCTGCGTGGACGTTAGTTACAGGTAGAAAATTATTGGGTTGTGGGTAAATAAAAATAATCTTTTAGTTATTTTAAAAACTTAAGGTACTGTATCATTAGGTCATATGTATATCATACTTTTTTCAATTGCGAAATTTAACACTAAAAATAATTATTTACAATAACACATTAATAAATTTTTGAGACCATAAAAATGACGTATTTAATCCTAAACATAACTTAGCACATACTTTACAAAATGTAGTCAATACAAAAAATTAAATGGTGTTTAATTTATAATTTGTGTGTCGTATTTCTTTTGATTGTGCAAAAGTATTTATCAGGTGTTTTAAATTCGACTTATACCTTTAGGATCTCCAAAACTATAGGAGATACGAAGACGGTTAAATTGGATCAAAATTACACATTTTATAATTATTATTATGATATTAAAAAAGTTTAAAAATTTCGTGTATTTTCAGAGATATCAGAAAAAAAAAGAGTTTTTAAAAAATCCTTTTTTTCTAGCTATATTTAAAGACATATTTTTAAAAACAAATTGCACACTTGCATTGCCACTGCTACTCCAGTTCTTTCAAATATTTTTTTATGAGTGATATATCTAATTTCTGCATTTTTCGATAGCTCGTTTCTAATGTATATTAGAAGTTACCTCTGTAATTCCAAAAATTGCATTGTTAGAACCCTTGTGGATAGAGCATTAACAATTTTCAACATATCAGAAACACGAAATTGACAACATCAAAAAGGATCTGTCAAGAAATGGATATTCCACAAAACTAGTTGACCTTGTATTGGATTAGAACAAATCTAGCAACAAACAAAAAACGGCAACCAATGCTGAACATCCTTTATGCAAAGGGCATTTAAAAAAAATAAGAAGAATCGAAAAGTATTACAATTTAGATAGTGAAATGGAATTATTTACTAAATTAGAAAGCTTTATAACAAATACTAAACTGGAAAGCTTTAAGGATCAGAAAAATTGTATTTATGAAATTCCATGCGAATGTGGAAATTCATATGTGGGCGAAACTAAAAGGCCAGTGGATGTACGGATTAAAGAACACCGAAGGTGTTCAGGGTTGGCACAATTGGGCGTTTTCACATCCCAGTAACCACTAGGGTTATTAAAAAATCATTATAGGTCTTATGGGCTTAACTGGCGTGGTTAGAATTTTAATAATATTTTATTTGTCTAAAAGATGAGTAAAGAGATATTAAAAAATTGCCTTTTTCGATTTTATTCTTTATCGTAAATACATTTTTTTTTTCATAACTTATTAAGTAAAATTTTTGAAAAAAAATAGTTTTTGCGTAAAAAAGTTATGGTGAATACTCTATTTTTTTCTTATGGAATGCCCTGTTTTTTACCAATTAATGGCCCATGTTACTACGATAACAAGCATATATAATATATTACCCCTAGCTTTTATAGTATTTTAAATATTTGAAATTATATGAATAAAAAAAAATTGGTGTACCCGGTATAAGCTATATACCTGTTTTTACAATAATTAATTATTTATAAAATATATTGTTATATGTTAGTACATTTACTACATTTTGGATATAAATTATAATAGAAAACTACCAATTAGAGGATCTTCTTCTTGCGGTGCCATACTCCATTTTAGAGTGTAGGCGCCCTCTCGCACATATCTGTGTTGCGTACTAACTAGATACAGATATGGGGATCACCGGCTTAACGTACCTTTCGAAGCACATGTGAGAGGGTTTACCAGGCAGAAATACTACACAGTGGTTTGCCATTGCCTTCTGTGAGGTGACGAGCTATGAAAAATTCCAATGGACAGTGCGGAGATCGAACCCAGGTCTTCACGGCTAAGAGGCTGGTACGCTGCCACTACACCAACTCGCCACAATTAGAGGATAAAAATATCAATTTTTCTATTTATTTTTATGAAAAATGTTAAACCAAATTACTTTAAACTTACAGTTTACTTTTTACACTTGTACCGCAAGTTACAGTAACACCTTACCTTATTAACAGAAGAATAAGTATAATAATAATTCAGATAAAAACATAGATAGCAAAAAAAACATACAATTAGCAGCATATAACTTTTATAGCAAATGTTCAAATTGCCTAACGTTTTGTGTAATACAAGCTTTACGCCGTTTCCTTACGAAATTCGCAGCATTGAGTATGTGAACTGGTCTTAATGCCCCAAATGCTGATATTTTGATGGCTCGTTCTGTATATTTTAATAACTAAAACTCTTGCATAGAAAATTCTAATTTGATAAATATTTTGTTTATTTATTTTTCGTTTGTAGTTCCAAATAATTAATTTGGTTGAAATTAGTTTTATTAGTTTTAAGTTTTTAAGCAATAGTGGTTTGAATTGAGGTATTATAAATGCGATGTTAAATAGATTTTCAAGAAGAATGTAGAAACAGTGAATTTTAATTAATTATGGCATTTTTCAGGTTTATTTACCTTTTCCTATTCTTTACAGTGCTTAGCTAGTTAAGCAAATCGAAGATAAGCTTCAGTTTAAACATGACAAGTTTGAATTAGCCTTTAAATTTTAAGTATTTACTTGTAAATTGGGAATATTTAAAATTGTTCACGTTAAATAATAAAAGTTTTTTTTTCAATTATTTGATTTTATCTCATATTGACAATAATAAAATTGTTTTCTTTCTATGGCCGTAAAGAAAGGCGCCTTTGATCTTTCTTTTCCATATTGTTTTAAATTTTACAACAAAAAATCACAAACTAACGACCGGTATTGTATTGTAATCTATAAAATGGAAAAAAATAAAGAAAAGGAAAGATCTAATATCAGTTAATTTTGATTATTCGCATTGTAAAGGCCAACAATAAAAAAGAAGAACGATGCAACGTGGTCGCCTCTCTAAGTACTCTTAGTTAAGTTGCAATAAAAATCTAATGGTAAAAGCGAAAATAATTTAAGTTACCCTTAATTTTAAGAGCTTTTTAATAAAGATCTACTTAAGATACTCTTGGTGCAACAGGCCATAAGTCGGGTGAACGGAGACACCAAGTATCTTAATATAACAGCATTGTTCGCGGGACAATCATTTTGTTGAAAATATGTTTCTACTAATCTAGCTAAAGGTTTATCATCAAGTAATTTTCCTAAATATAAGTTAATTATTTGTAGATAGCTCTCTAGCCTTTAAATTATCCCACACAAATCTATATTCTTTAATAAAACAGTTTAAAACCGAACCATTTCTGTTTTTTTCTTTAATGGATTATGTATTAATTTTGATCAGATCAATAATAATTGTTATGTCACTGCTTCAAAAATAAACTAAGTATTTAATTAATGCTACTTTTATAAGATATAAACATTTTTGTTTTTTTGTTTTTCAAAGCCTCCTAATCTATACCGTAGTTTAAAGAATATATAATATATTAGTTGTTTCACTTCTTTCGAAAGCCCGGAAGTTCGGAGATCAAAAGGATACCGCATACACGTGCGGTCTTTCGTGCATCTCCAGCGTTGCGAGGGACTTATAAAATGAATTAGTTACTGTCTTTGAAATATCGGGCAAAGGCGAATTGCAGACCAAAAATTCTTGGAATAAATTTAATTTCACTAAGCTATCGCAGAATTGCGGTCTAAACGAAAAAGTTTACTGTTTCTACTTTTAGTAATTTATCACGTCTGAAATATAATTGGCGAAAATAAAAAGCCGCATGAACTAACCAGAACAAACCATGACTGACCAGAACTGAGGGCTTTTAAATTTGTCTAAATTATCACTCCGTATAAGTTACTAAAAAATTTTAGTAATTTATATAATCGGGGAAAATAAAAGCCGTTTTAAGTTAAAGATATTTATTTTAATAATAAACATAAAAGTTATTATTACATTTGAAAAGTGTAAAATAGAATCATATTTAATTAACAACCTATTATTTATCCGTACGTAAAAGTAATTAGGAAAATTTTGATATTTTTAATATGGTATTTATTATGGTCCGCAATAATTCCATTCTGTTTGGGTCAAATTTTACATGCTACCCTTATATTTGGTCCGCAATTAGACTATGTTTTACCTACCTAATGATTTGGTCCGCAGTCGGCCTAGTCTCGAAATATTTATTTAGTAAAGGTTTTTAAAAAGTATGATTACTTAGAAGATGGAAAAAATATTTGGAAACCACACAGTTTTAACTAAATGTAATCTCAGCCCTAGACCTAGATAATTCCACGCGTTGAACAAATAACTGCAGTCATCATTTCATGCTTCACCGCACCTACTTTTAATAAAAATACCCGTATAGTCATGTTAGTTATTTAGTATTCATCTGAAGAGGGCTGGAGATACTTGTCAGGGAAACGTTGTTTTTTTAATAAATTAAGACAATGCAAGTTCAAGAAATATGTTTAATTTAATCTAAATCATTGTTTATGACTTTTAAGCAATCACATGATAAAACTTTTTTTCAAAAACAATTTTTGTACTAATTAGAAATTTTGCTGAATGTTTTATAGTTGTTAACCCTACCAATTTATTTTAATAATTCACCTAAACGTCAAGATTCTAGATTTTATTATAATTACCTAATTCCATTTGACAAAAATAAATAAATTATAAAACCTAATACATATTGTGAACTACTTTAAATCCCAAAGCATAATAAAAATATTAGAGTTAACGTGAAAGTTAAAAAAAAATGAAAAAAAAAAAGATTAATGGGTAAGCATCCTTGTTTTTCTTTATTAGTATAATATTATTATATCAGCAAATTCAACATATATTTATTAATAATTGTGTCAGGCTGCAATGAAATTCTAGAAGTGAAACAGTATCTTTCTGGGCGTACAAAAATAAGACAATTCTTGTCGTCAAGACCTCCTTAATCAAAAGGTTAAAATGGTTTCTAGTGGAGAAATGTTAATCGGTACGCCTCCGCACCATAAGTAGTTGCCGACAAAATCTGCTATCGCCTAATGGAAACTGAAAACCAATAGGTGCAAATTTAGGTCGGACGTCCTGTAGAATGACTATTGCTTAATAAGACACTAATAATAGAATAACTCTACACAAGTTGTGTGATGCGCTAATGAGGTGTATCAGCAACTCAATTTAATGTTTATAGTTATACAGACTCTAAAAAGTAAAAAAAAAATCCCTTCACAAATTTTTTGAATGAAGTTTACTTAAAAAATGTAAAAGAAAGGAAAAGGTTCAAAATTATTCCTTTTTTAAAGGCACTGATAGCCCTAATTAATTGTCAAGAATTTAAATTTTTTTTATATAACTTATTACCTACTGACAATATCAGATGTTCACAAAATTATCAAAGACTCGATTTTATAAAAAATGTCAGAAAAAAAAGTTACAAAATTTATTTAAAAAATCGGGGAAAGTTCACTTAAATTTAGCCAAAAAATTATTTAAATTTCTGAAGTCTATGAGGCGTAAATCTATATACGTTGCGACACAATTAGAAATTGTTTTTTATCACTATGAAAGTTAAAAAGTTTAAAGTTAAATTTAGAAATTTTTTACAGTTTTTTAGGACACCCGTATCACTCGTCACTCCTGTGACGCTCAGTATAAAGTATTGACAAACTATATAATCAACGCTCTAGATGTTACCTTTTTATGCAGTATGCCCTAAATGCTAGAGAATTTTTACGTTGCCGTAAAGAATAGAGAAAAACCTTTCAGCTACAGGTCCTATTCCAACCGCTTAGATGACTGTACTAGTCGTAAGAAATACAAAAAAACTTTCAGACAATGGTTTACTGGCAGAGCCCAATATTTTACTACTTTTAAAATCTTTACTCTCTCGACGCTCCTACCCCTTTTCGCGACTGCCCGACCTTTAGCGGCTACCGAAGGGCTCGAGCTCTCATGAAATGCGTCGACTTGCTTGGTCATCACAAGTTCACGAAAGTATGTCGATGCGTTAGCGTTACATACCGACAGCGACGTGCGGTTTCTTTTGTTTCGCTATTTTAAGATCGGTTAAGAGGAATTTTCAAGAATTATTTGAATTTATTGAGGCGGTGTTGTCACGATTTTAAGGGAAATTTTACTGATTAAAAAATAGATTTTATTATTTTACCAAGATTTAGAGGGAAATGTTAGCGTACTTTCGGCTATGGAAAAATAGCATTCATGTTGCTAGATGTATTTCTGCAACAGTTGCTATGCTTAATATTTTGATAAAAAAGGGGAGTACATTAATAACGTGAGGATATTTTGGCGTTTTTCGACCTCCCCTCCTCCCATGGTGAGATGTCGTGAGTTTTGGCTCGATTTTTTCCCCTTTTTTTAAAATGTGTATTTTAGCGTAATTACGTTAATCTGTGCGTTGAATTTATTAAAAAAAAAAAAGTAATTTGCTTAATTATTTTTATTTAAGACTAGGATCGAAAACTACTAAAAACGTAGTCGAGAATCATAGCAAGAAAATATTATTGCGTAAGATAAGCTTATTGTATTAGCTTGTATAATTATTGGGCGCCCCCCAAAGCTCTGTTAAGGATAAGATTTGGATTTTGTTTAACTTTTGACATTTTCATCAGCGCGCTTTAATAACCTGGAAATCATATTTTAATAACTTTTAACTTAATTGAAATTATTATTTTATATCTATAGTTTTACAATCTACGTTACTGTCAAATACGCCTGTGGGAAGTATCTAGATGATGAATCTTAACCGCTTTTTCAGCACCAATCTTACTGTTTTTTTTAAACCTACCTTAACTTTGTATATTTTAACATTTAGTTTTTAAAACAATCGAATGTTTATTTTAAGAAAGAAATCAATCAAGTTGTCAAGTACTTCTTAATCAGTTATGTTAAAGAAAATAAAGTAAAACAATAGCATAAGAATTTCATTAAGTTGGTTCTCTTCTTTTTATTATGTGGATTAAAGTTAACAATTACTGTCATTCCGTCAACTTAGTAACAACAATGTATAGTCCGTATATTCCGGAATAATCGATTGATATAGAGTTTAAAAATCCAAAATGATAGATCTGAATACCGAGAACTTCGTGTTAAGCTGAAAGAGTGACGAAACAAATAATAATTAAAACCTTTTTTCACAGTATTTTATGAAATCCCAGAATAGAATTCACTTTTTAAACACTTACCAAAGTTTATTCAATATTAATTTTTTATTTTTTCAGGAAATGATGGACCTTGTAGCTTTTGCCGGCATAGGTGCCGTTCTATTAGGTTCTTGCTCTATATCAAAATAAGGGATGGTGGTGGGTACAAAGAGGAGGACCCTTACTTGCTTATAGGTTTCCCCCGTAGTTTCTGAAAGTGCCGAACCCCTGGTTTCCCAGTTACCAGTGTAACACTATTCTTCCAGAAACAAAAGGGAAGAATTATTTTTTTTAAATTTGAGTGTTAAATTATTTTGTGGATAAAATTGATGGTGTTTGATCTTCTAATTTTTGTTATTGAGTGCTACATAAAATTTCAATATATGCATGGTGAGTCATAATAATAATATGTCATCAATATATAGGTAAGAAAAGTGACTTTTGTTGATGTGCCTGTTTTTGTCTCAATAGACTAACCCTAAAAGTGATCCTATTTGTATCAGATTATTTTCAGGAAATCTTGCATAATTCAAAAAACTACATAAAAAATTGTTTGTTAGTTGTAAGACTAACGTGTTAAAAATCACAATCTGCTATTTATAAGGATAATCACTCCGTATTTGGGGAAAAAATCATGAATATTTAATTACTGCTGTTCATATTTAAAATAATGAACTTAAGATTGATATTTAATATGAAAAACCTCGGATTTTAAAATACTTAAATAACATCAGCTGATTGACAAGGAAGTCTTTTGTTTTTAGTTATGTCAAAAAAATTAGAACCAAAATTAAGGTTTTTTCTTTTTTGTTTTTAAAACTATTTAACTTTTTTAAAATTTTTAAATTATCCATATCAGACAGTGCAAATTTATCTTTTTATAACGGACCTTGTATCTTTTATTTTGAGATCTGTACACATCCAATAAATGATTGACTTTTATTTTTAAACGTAAGCTAAAACTTACGCACGTAGTTCCCAAAAATTGTTAATATAATTACTTTTACTAAAATTAAATCACAAATTTGGTTTAATTTCACCTTTGCGCTCTGCTTGCATAATTTCTCTAAACATTTTAATTTCACAAAATAATATTTCATACCAAATTGTTTTTTTTTCAGTAAATATTTATTTCGATTTTGCATTCAAGGATAAGCCTGCGATCAGAATCAAAATTTATGCCAGCTTATTTTTACACCTAATATGGTTTTGATAATTTAAGCTCCAAAAATAGGTACTGTTATATTAGTCGTTTATGATATCGTAGCCATTATGAATTAAACACGCAGTTTACCAACATAAATGTTTCCATAACATTAAAATCTTGGACTTCCATTGTCTTTATTTGTTATTTGTTACACAACGTTTCGATCAGTAATGTATCTTCAACCGTTTTTAAGTGATAACTAAAAACTATTTTTAAAAGCTACGACTTACAAATATAATATTAAAACGTCATTTAAATCAGATACTACTCTAAAAAGCATTCTTACTAAGATGAGACCAGACAACAGTGTTTCAAATAATGACTGTATCTACCAAATTCCCTGCGAATCTGGTGAGGTATACATTAGGGAAACAAAAAGACCACCCGAAGTCAAAAAACACAAAAAACATAGGAACGAGGTGAAACGTCAAAAGGGGGTTGCCAACACGCTTGGTCGAAACAACACGCAAAAATGGTGGAAAAAAATATTCATAAAGAAAACTGAAAAAAAGAGAATTTAAAGAAGCGTAAATTTAAACAAAACCAAAATGTATTTAAAGTAGCAGCCCACGACTATCATTTTTTTAACCTTCTTAATCGCCCATTAAGACTGCTTAGACGGACGATTAAAACCTTTATTTTCCTGCACCTAATTTATTTTAAACCGTCTTAATCGCCGAAAGCTGCAGTTATTTACCGCAAAACGTAAATGAAGCGTGTTTATTTGTTACAAGAATGACGATTAAAAACGTTCTGCACCACAGACTTCGTTTTTAAATGAACATGGACGAATCGACGATTAAGATTTAAAGCGGGGCCAGAAATTTTCACCGACGGTGTTATGTTCGATTTTCGCCCACAAACTGGCAATGTTAACGCTTTTGATCGCCACGATTAAAACTGCTTAAAAAGAACGAGGTCTGTTGGGGTCTTTAGAGTCAGTCAAACCAGCAAATGTCGACATTGCACGGTTTTATGTCAGTAAAACGACGACGAAGTTGGAACACCCAAAAGGTTTCTGCTTTTCTTGGGGATCAAAATGACTGTTCGAAAACGGTCACGAACGATTACAAGTTTGGTTGGGACAGTAAAGAGAACGTGTAATACACCTCTGCACCCATCGGTTGGAATGGGTTTATTTGACTAGGCTTGCACGTGGCGCGGTTGAAAAAAAACCTCTTATGATACATAGAAGAAAAAAGAGTAAAATCTTAATTTAGTTCTGGTTAACTTAAAAAAATATAATCATGTACAGTTTACGCAAAGTATTTAGATGTAATAATATATTTTTAATACGCCTATGACAATCCGATTGCTTAAAGCTTTTTTCAATCAAGGTTTGTAGTAAATTTGGTTTAATTTAAACTTAGCTAATATTGCCATTTTTAATATTTGGACAGATCTTTTTTTAAGCAGGTAATATTTGGACAGATATCTTTTTTGGCAGATATTATTCACATGTAACTTTTAACAGCTTTTATTTTGACAATTTTAATTTTTAAGAAATGTCATACGTGTTGTATTATTGTCCCGTCATTTTTTCACCTTGTTAATATTTTATTTTAACATTTACGATAGTTAATGGGACAGAGTCACGTTTACGAAAACACATTTTTAAGTTTAATTGTTTGCATTTCTTTGTCTCGCACAACTGGAACAAGTCCCTTGAGTTTCTTGGTGAATCCCAGATCGTTGCTCTTGACATATCCAAAGCTTTCGATCAGGTCTGGCATGATGGGCTTCTTAACAAACTTCCTGCTTACGGTCTTCCACTTAAGCTTTGCTCTTGGCTTTCCAGTTTCCTTTCTAATCGACGTATATCAGTTAGTGTAGATGGTCATTCCTCCAGCTTCTACCAAATTAATGCTGGGGTGCCCCAGGGCTCGGAGCCAGGCTTTTATGCATCCTTTTACAGTTCAGTTAGAGAGGCCCCGAACTTCCCGCTTTCTTCGTTCCTTCATTCCTAGACTGTCAAGACTATGGAACCTGCTGCCCGCAGAAGTTTTTCCTTCTCCTCCCAATCTCCAAAAATTTAAGTCCCGTGTGAACAAACTCCCTCTCACAACACTGAAAAAAAAATCGCTAAAAGGTAGCTTAAACTATGTGGGCGGGCATTTTCTTGCATTTTTTTCTATTTTATACGACCAAGATCTAAAAATTATTTCCAACATTTTATGGAAAGAAGATAGACGTTTTCATAACAACCGAATGTTAAACCGACCTAACTATTACTATCCGGCAGGAAACAATTCTAAATGAATTTGAGAAAACGGTAATTAAAGGGCTTTTAGGTAATTGGTTGATGAAGATAAATCAATGGGTACTTATTGGGGCCTTATATTTATAAAGAAATATTGGATAGGCCGCGTTTTTTATATTTTCTTTAAACAGTTTTTCTTAGCAGATTATTAGATATTTCTTAAAATTCAAATCGTTGGATAGGTACTAATGGATCTATATAATAATCGTAAAGGTCTCCAGATTTTTCCCCATTGGATAATTTCCTTTGTGTCATCTAAAGGAAGTCATTAAAATTTTTGCAACGTGTATTAGTCAAGCTTGGGAGAGGCAAGAATGGGCCACTTCCGACTGAACAACAAAAACCAACTAGTGTCTACTTTGGTTTGGGACATAACGACATAAAAAGTCAGGTTGGTGACAATATCTTGGACGTGTAGTTTAGGAAATGAAGCACTAAACCTCGGAATTTTTTGCACTAAGACAGATCGGAATGCGGTTTTTTGCATTCGCTTCTAAACATTTTTTGTAAAAATGTACCTGACTTATACACAATCTGCAAATTGCATTGCTGCAGGCAAAAATGCATTAAAAAATGCATTTTTTGAGACGGGTTTTGGAAGATTTAATAACTTTGTAAATATGAGACAGAATTGGCCTAAATCGGGTTCTCGGGGGGTTTGGAGGTCGCGAATTACGATTATGATGTTCAAATTGACCCACAGCCGACCTGGAGCTCGGGCACGCCGATGCACATCATCTCCGTGGGACTTTTCCAAAATTCACGAGGGGAAGGAGAGAAACTCGACGCCCCGCCCGGGGGTTTTTTTAGGTCGCTGAATTCAAATATGGCAAACCCCCCTCCCCCCGGACAACTTGTGCACCGGAACCTGGACGTGGACGTCATCCCCGAGAATTTTCCCGACAAGATCGCCAAAAACATTGTAGGGATGATTTTTGGAGCGCTTACTCTAAATTTCGCGTAGAAAACGCCCCTACAATGATTGGTTGTTTTAGCGATCTTGTCAGGAAAATTCTCGGGAATGTCGTCCATGTTCAGATTCCGAAGAATCAAGAATACGGCGGGAGTTAGCTCACGCCACATTTGAATTCAGCGACCCAAAAAAAAACACGGGCACCAAGTTTCTCTTCTTCCCCGCGTGAATTTTGAGAGAGTCCCACGGAGATGACGTTCAGGGCAGTGTTACGATGCACCAGGTGTTCGGGGGGTCGTTTCCGCCGTGAAATTCGGATTTAGCGCCCCAAAAAAACCTCCATAACGATATCCGGTTCGTCTTTTTCGATTGTGTGAGGAAAACCCTCGGGGATGACGTCCACGTCCAGGTTCCGGAACACAAGGTGTCCGGGGAGTGTTCGCCCATGCCATATTTGAATTCAGCGACCCAGAAAACTACCGAGCGTAGAGTTTTTCTCCTTCCTCGCGTGCATCGGTGTTCCTGAGCTCCAGGTTGGCTGTGGGTCAATTTGAATATCATAATCGTGATCAGCAGACCTCGAAAACCCCTGGGAACCCGATTTGGGCCAGTTTTGACTCATATTTACAAAGTTGTTAAATCTTCCAAAAGCCATCTAAAAGAAATGCATTTTTTTAATTCATTTTTGCCTGCAGGAATGCAATTTGCGGTTTATATGAGACACAAAGTAGGTACATTTTTTACAAAAAATTTTTGGAAGAAAATGCAAAAAACCGCATTTCGATCTGTCTTGGTGCGAAAAATTCCGAACTTTTGGCCTTTTTAGTGCTTCATTGCCTCGACTACGTGAGAACAGACCAGATGACCCCCTAATACTTATTTAACAAAAACTGCGAGGCAAAAATTCTGATGGATACAAAACCGAGCAGGGAAGTGGAGCGGGCCTGTATAGTGAAATGAGGAACTCACAATTCTCCATTCCGCCAAGAACACACAGTTCTGTATTTCATACGGAAATATATGATTTACTGCACTGTGTAAAAGAAAACAACTTAAGGGATTTTAAAAACAAGCAGATCTGCCTAATAATTCCGGTGAGAACGCCACAGGTAACTTTTCTGTAGATACAGATACAAAGACAGGGATCATTCACTTTATACTTTACATAAGAACCTTTGTATTAATTCAGTTTAATTAATACACCTATTAATTTCTAGAAGCCAAATGGCTGCCGAAAGTTCTATGAATAAGTTTATTAAACGTTGTGATTGTGATAGAAAATTAGTATTTTCTTTTTAGCTGCCTTAAATAATTTTGCTGAAAAAATGTTTCAATGACACCCTGTATTTCTAACACTACTGGACTAGTCAAGTTGATTAATATAACAAAAGTCTTTTTTGGTTTCAGTAATGTAAAAGTACAATCAAGTAGTATCTTCTTGGCATCCATTCATTTTTGTTTCGAAATAATGCGGTTTATTTGCCAACCTACGTTTGCAATATTGTACCATTCCTACTTGTTTCGAAGAAATTGGCATTACAATTTATAAGGAAATACCCTACGTATCAAAAAAAAATTGTTAATGCAAAATATAAGCCTAAAAAAAAAAATTTTTTTTAATAAAGTATTTAAATAAAACATAATCCGTCAAATTATTACAGACCAATTTTTATCAGATCAGTTTTTCCGTTTGTTTCCCCCTCATATTCGAGTGACCTTGTTGTAAATTAAGAAATCGTTACCTTCGTTAAATAACTCCTTTTTTTAAATCAATACCCTTTTTTGTGCCAAAGTCAAGTTTTCCAAACCCTAAAAAATAATGAGTAAGTTAGTTCAATTTCTGCTGTATGGCAGGCTACAGTTTTTATTGACATGGAATAATTTGTGTTTGAACTGCGGTAAGTACGAGATACATTTAATATACATGTTGGCCAAATAAGATATTTCCTTGTCATATATATTCGATATGTTCGGAAATCTATAAATCATTAATAAATAAATATTTTTTTTCGTCTGTAGGGTAAGATTTTTTACGCATGTTGGTAATCTTTAGGACATCTTTTTTCTGATTTTTTTAACGGTAAGAAATCAGCTGTCGATGTCGGTACAATCTCTTACATTTGACAAAGTTTGCATATTTTTTAAGTACTTACGGTCTGTCTAAAAACTAAGGTCAAACATTTTGCGGCTTTATTCTATTATTATTATTTCTCCAAAACAGTTCATGAGATACAGGAGGTAATAAAACTTAGAAAAAATAGTAGATTTGTTAAATATCTTACAAATCATCTAAGATAAGATTCATGAGAACTTAAGTAAACAAGTCTAAAAAATAGGGCTGAAAATTGAATGTTAAAAAAATATTGCATTGAGCGTTCAATATATTTATTTGTCAATCTATTGAGTCTCTTAAATAAAACTAAAATTTTAGTTTTCGGCATAGTGTAGTAGCATAAACAATTTGGCATAATTTATAATTTAGTATTGTGTACGGTGGCCTAGCGGTGGCAGAGTAAAATATTTTAGTGAAATATTTTTTATGTCGTCTGGTATATAATTTATAATAATGGTGTAGTAAAATAAAAGTATTTTTTTCTAAAGGAAGATCTTTGAAAGTTTTTAAAAGTTGCATCCGGTGAGGTGTATCTTTTTTTGATAGTTGTCTCCGTTATTAGAACTACATTAACATAACAAAAATTAAGCTTCTAAAGAAATTAAAATGAAATTTTTGCATTTCAGATTTAGTCAGAACAATCTTACCCCCACCAAGATTTAAAATCTTGTCTGGTACTTTCTACCTTAATAAGTGCTTTTGCTCTTTAAAAGCAAACCTTTTACAACCAACACGATTATTTTACTATTATTATCTATAATAAGATGTAAAATTATTAAATACTATTATATTACAAAAAATATAAATCCTGCAATTTTGGACATTCTTAAGGTACAAGTTAAAAAATGTATGAAAAAATTAGTTCTATTCGTATTGTCATTAATCGCACAGTATGTACGTACCCTAAATTTTACATAGAGTAATGTGAGGAAACTGTACGCAATTTTTAGTAAATTGCTTCCGGAATAAAAGTTTTAGTTTATTGAAAAAAAAAAAAACGTTCATTCTAATGTAATAGAACTGTCAACAATAACAAAACATAAACTTTTAATTCTAATAATAATATTTTTTTTAAACTTTTAATCAACAAGGGAAATTCGGATACTTACCCGCATCAGTGGGAAAGTGTCCGCACCCTTTTAGTGTCGCAACCCGACGTGTAGATACCCCTTCGGCAACTTAATCGACACAAGTCGCAAGTAAATATGCCAGTCTTAACTGGTGTGGTTCGGCCACCAAGACCAAATTTTACCCCCAATCCCCCAGTTGTATCTCCGTACTTTTCTTGACATAATGGACAACAGTACTCTTGTTTTGAGATTTATTTTTCTTATTTTTTTTAGTTTTATCTTTTCTTAACTTTCTCCTTTGGCTTGCTTCTGGTTCCCATGTTTAGCTTTGGTTTTTTAGTTTTCTTAGATTTTTTGTGTTCATTGCTTTTATTTATTTTTCAGTTTCAGGCTGCAGTTTCGATAATATGTTTTACAGGTAATGGTGAACTTCGTTGGTGATGCATTTCAACAACAGTCGAAATAATTTTTATTAGGAGTGGGGAACTTGGGAATGCACACACAGCAACAGTGAAATTTTATTACTCTTTTTAAATTTTTTTATTTCCAAATGGGGACGCAAAAAATTCCCGTGCAAAAAGGGGAATTAAACTTTATGGCTTTGCATCCCCTTTATTCTTCTGCAGATGCAAG